>ML822511.1:51822-102010 GCA_009831015.1 Picea engelmannii | reverse complement strand
ACCACCAGGTTTCCATCGAACCAACTCATGTCTGGAAGACGGCCTTCAAGTCTAAATAAGGTCTCTACAAATGGTTATTCATGCCCTTTGGCTAAACAAATGTGCCATCCACTTTCATGCAGTTGATGGACGATGTATTGAGACCCTTCACCAACTTCTTTGTGGTAGTATATTTACATGACATCTTCATCTTCAGCAGAATGTGGGAGGAGCACATGAAGCATATTAAATAGGTTTTGAGAACTCTACGCCAGCACAAGCTTTATGCCAAATTGGGAAAATTATCTTTTGTCATGAACAGGATCCAATATATGGGCTACATTGTTGATGATCATGGGGTACATGTTCATCTAGCTAAGATCCAAGTCATTTGTGACTGGCCATCCCCGACCACATTGATCGATCTTCGGAGCTTCTTAGGACTTGGCAATTTTTACCGATGGTTCGTGTTGGGATTCTCCCATATTGCCTGGGCCCTCAGCCAGGTGACCAAGGGTGGTGGTAGGGACAAGTTAGTGTGGGAGAAGGAGAAACAACGAGCATTCAAAGATCTAAAACATCATTTGTGCTTAGCTCTAGTACTCTCCTTTCCTTATCTGCAACAACCATTCGAGATTGAGACTGATGCATCTGACTATGGTGTGGGTGCAGTTCTCACTCAGCATGGGCATCCTGTGGCATACCATAGTAAGACACTCTCTGATACTATCTGGAAATACCCCACCTATGAAAAGGAAATGTATTCCATTTTACAAGCCTATCGTCAATGGAAACATTACATTCTGTGGAAAGAGACGATCATACACACTAATCACAAGCCTTTGTAGTTCATACAGACACAGGGGAAATTGTAGAATGATCGCCATCGGAAGTGGTCCACCTACCTGCAGTAGTTCCATATCAACATAAAGTATAAGATAGGTATCTCCAATCGTGTCGTTGACTGCCTCAGTCAGCCTCATGTGGTTGCACTTACCATTGTGCTCCATTCCTATGGACATGAAACATCGGAGTGGCCCCAAATTTACCAGCAAGATCCAGACTTCACCACCACATATCATCTCTTGGGTACAGGCACCACTATCACTGATTTTCACATTCAAGACGGACACTTATCCCACCTGGGCCATCTCTATGTTCCTACCAGTTTTGTGGGTGGGAATCCCTCCTACAGACTTATCATTTAAGGGCTCTAATCATGCATGCAGAAAATGACCATTTCAAAGGCTTCTACTCTTTTCTATCCTCCCAACACAAAACCCCACATTCATGTAATACAAAGGTGAAAACAACATTCAGTAACTCTACCTTGAGTCCTTCATTTGATATCGATCTCTTTTCTTTCACTCATTCTTTGCTTGCAAGCCTCCTCCCAAAGTTGACCTGCATTCACACATGAACAAACAAAAAGATGCGAACATGCATTTCATATACTAATTGTTTGGTTAGTTGTGACAATATCATAAAATAAATATTCAACTTGAACACATGATATGGCGGGACGGGAAAAGTATTCCTTTTTTTATTAATCTTCACAAGAGTAAACTTACAATATGTGGTCGGCACTGCTCCTCGAAACTGGTCCTGGGCTCCTCTTCAACTGTCCTCCAACTACTTTGCTTTATACTTCTCTTTGCACAAGCATGGCTAAAGGTTGGGACAAGGGGATTTCTCAATTGGGTATAGTCTCTTTACTATGATTTTTCTCCTTTCAAATGGGACCCTTACCCTTTCTTTTATAGTCTAGAAGGAGCTAGGTATTTGGTTGAATGATCGGCCATGCATGGCCGAAAGGTTTAGTTAGCCTACCCAAAGGTGTGTGCTCCATCAGCAACTTTCCTTTTTTCGTTCTTTTGTAGGTACACACAAGTTGTAGTGAGGCAGCTAGCATGTACACTCGTGTAGTAGTGGAGTAGGGTGTGTAGGCCTTTAAAAAGGGTCTTTTTTAAGAAGAATTGTTCAGTACTGACTTGGCAAAGAAGGCATATGGGATGGAATGATGTCAGGTAAGTATGTTTGGTGAAACTTAGGGTTATAACAACAAGTGAGTGTGCAAAGCTGATTTGTTAAGCCCACTACAGTCGGTTGGCATGAGATTTTGGAGTAGAGAAACCTGTGGTCATTCTTCAAAAACATTTTTATTGGCCGAAACTTCGACAGGATGTCAGCAAATATATCAGATCTTGCACTGCTTGTGCCATTTCCAAGTAGGCCATCAAGAAGCAAGGCTTATACACCCCTCTTCCTATTCCTAAGAATCTATGGGAATTCATCTCCATGAATTACATGTCTTGTTTGCCATCCACCAAGCATGGAAATGACTATGTGTTTGTGGTGGTTGATCGGTTTTCAAAGATGGCCATCCACGCAACCTGTAAGAAGAATATCACAACGGTAGATACTACCAATCTCTTCTTCGAATGAGTTTGGGTTCACTTTGGGATACCACAGACCATCATCTCCGACCGAGGCAGTGGGTTCATCAACACCTTTTGGTTGAGTCTCTGGTCTCTGATGGACACCAAGCTCATAAAATTCACTTCTTTCCACCCCCAAACCGATGGCCAAACCGAGGTCGTCAATTGAATGATTGTGCACATACTGTGCATGTACAATTCTAAGCATCCTCGTACATGGGATGAGAGTCTCCCATATGTCCAACATAGTTACATCAAGGCTCTCCATAGTTCCACCGGCCATATCCCATTTCAGGTGAGTCTAGGATTCCAACTGTAACACACCCACGACGGGGCATAAAAAATTTTGTTTTTCTTAAAGGACAAACTCTCCATTCATGGTTTCTAATTTGGAAAGTCGAGGAACCGGTCCGACCTCTTGATCAAGGATCTCTAACTCTAAAGCCAAACGACTCTTTGAGACCGTGATGGTCTTTCTCTATAATTAAATGCAAACCCTTTCGACTTTCGGGTGTAGGTCTAATGGTACTTGAGACCTTCCCTTCTCGCTTGGAGAATCTTTGAATTTGGGCGCTAGCCCCTTTTTTTATAAGCCCCTCCTTGAGGTGACCTTGGACAATAACCTCATGAAAACACACAATTGCAGGCATGGCCAGAGGTGGATTGAAACCAAACTACCTTTCGGCCCGCAATTCTCCTCGAGCCTCCACGTGTCCTTTCTTCCAAACTGTGGTTTGGATTGCGGCCCACCCTCAACTTTTTAAAGTTCGTGCATATCGGATCCTCGCAATGCTATGAGACCGTCAATCTCACGATCTTTATAGTGCCTCTGAACTGATGGCTCATATCTATCCCTTTCAAAGCTGCGGATCATATCTGTCCTCTTTCAAATCAAAGGCTGTGATTTGTTTCGGAATTCCAGACTTTGGAATTATCAAGTCTCGAACTTTCCTTTCTTTCGTACGTCAATCTTTCGGAGTCGACGATTTGCAGGCACCTATCCTTCTCAATTAGTGGCTCTACATCTAATTCAGGGGTTTGACCTTTCAACTAGATCAACGGTCGAGATTTCCTTTGGGTCTACGAACTCCTAAGATCTCAAATCTCAAACTTCACTTACCCTTGAAGTAAGCAAATTCATGCCGTGTGTCCACTTGAATCGGATGGTTGAGGCTTGCTTCAGGTCTTTACGCTAAATCTATAGATTTATTCCACCTGTCCTCTTGATCTGATGGCTATGAATTACTTCTAGACTTTATCCGGAATCCATCGATCTATGCCACGTCTCTTTTGGATCAGACGGTCTAGATTCACCTTGGACGATCTAACGCTTGAGATTTACTTCGAACGATCTGATGACTGAGATCTACTTCGGATGATCGTATGGTTGATATTTACTTTGGCTCTCCGGATCTCCGGACTTCGGGAGTCTCAAATATCAACTAAAAACTCTCGAACAGATTTCTCCGAAGTCTGCGATCCGTCATCACGCGTCCCTCTGGATCTGGCGGTCCAGATTCACTTCGGGTCTTTGGGGTTCGGGAATCTCAATTCTCAACTGAAACCCTGGTACAATTCACCCATATCTCGTGATCTATTAACATGTGTGCTCTCTAAATCAACGGCCCTTGTCTCCTTCGGTACTTCGGCCTTCGTAGATCTCAAATTTTAGTTTTCCTCACTCTTTGTTTCTCCCAGAACGGTTTTACCCGGAGTCCGTGATTTGATGACATGTGTCCTCCCACAGATAGATGGTCCCCAGCTTCTTCAGTTGTTCTGGCTTTGATGATTTCAAACTCTTATCCATCACGTTCTCCTAGAGTGTTTTCACCAAGAGTTCATGATCGATCGCCACGTGCTCACTGGATCTAATGATCCAGATTCTCTTCGGTTCTTTGGGTTTCTTTCACCTGAGGACAACAAATCTCTACCATGTTTCCATTTTGATCTGATGGTTGAGATTCACTTCGGCTCTTCGACTCTCAAGGCTTCAGGAGTTTCAACTCTCAACTGAGACTCTCTCGAAATGATTTCTCCAGATTTATTGATCTGCTGATACGTGTCTCTTGGCGATCAATGGTCAGGATCTACTTCGGGTCTTCAGCGATTCCTCTCTCTCCTTGACCACAATATCTCTCTCAGGAGTTGTATATCTTGCGCCACTTGTCCCTCTTGGTGATGAATAGTCCCAATTCACTTAAGGACTTCGGGACCTTGGCCAGTCAACCCTCCCGTGCACACAAACATTAAAACTCATGCACTTTACCTTAGATCGAACGACTAATGTCCCTTTTCACTCATATCTGACAGTTAGGATTTGTTCCTTCCCGGCGCTTATCCTCTGCTTCCCTGGACATTGATCTAACGGTCCAAGCTTCTCCCCACAACCGATCTAATGGTTGTTGTCGCTCCTCCTCCTGAGATTTTGACTTATTTCGACTTGGAAGAGTTTGGTAAATATTCAAAGGCCTCAGCCTTCATTCCTCCTGCGAGTCCGACTATCTTGGGTCTCGTCGACACTTCTGAAAAGTGATATCCCTTCTAAGCTTGATCCCTTTAAGGATTTCGATTTCCCACACACTCCTTGCATTTCAGGGATCTCGTCAAACTCAAATCGAAGGTCGACGATTCACAGTAACTGTGGGATCCCCACCTCTGTAATCTGAGAAGTGCTCACTCAACTCTAGTCTAATCCTATTCATTGATCTTCCATGCCCAACGAGATCGACGATGTGGGTTGATTGTGGTTCATGAACTAGCAGGTCCGCTAAATTCACCTTCGCACTCCACAATGATTCCAAACCGTCGATTAAATCGAGTGGCTGGTGTTTGATTCGATAACTCCAGTCAATATTTGAGTCGATATGATGACCAGGATGGCCTCTCCTCCCATTAAATGGCTATCATCCATCTCTGCTGTCAAATTCTTAAGTCATGGGTAGTTCTAATGACATGACTATCGTCTACCTCCTAGATCTGATGATCGGGACGGTTCCCGGGCATCCTCGGATCTAAGGCTTAGAGTTAACTTCGAGACTTCAGGACTTCGGGGATTTCACCTCCCTTATGATGAACTTTCTCAGTTATCAGAACTCGTGAAGTCTGAATGACTCCAAGGGTTAACTCCCATGTTCTTTCCCATATCCAATGGTCACAATAGACTGTGGCTTCTTCCAAACAAATTTCATCCGTTTGTCTTCCAAACAAGGGAACCTTCCCCTTCGATACTTCAACCTCACTAATCTTCCTAAGCTTTGTTAGCTCTGAAAGGCTTAAGAGCTTTCCGCTCTTTCTCTCAACTTAAACACTTGGAAGAATCCTTCCACGCACCCCTTACACTCATTCCTAAACTCTAGAACTTAAGTGGTTCTTGATCTCTGTCTGCCTTACAGAGAGCCTGTGCATATGTGAACTATCTCTCCTGAGATTTAATAGACTCCCTCCTCCAAGGGACTCAGAATGACTAGGAGTGTCGACATGCGTACATGAAATTGTTCCCAAGGTTGACGAACTCACAGTTCATGGATCTAGCTTAAGCCACCACAGGGCACAAGCATTTATGAATACAAAACATGTCTAATCCATACTTGCTTAAATACACAATTTAAACAAGAATAAAGAGATACAGTATAATCATTAAGAAAACATACACATCCCTAGGCTATTCACAGTATATCCTATTTCATTACATAATTACAGCTTAATTTCACAGGGTATGAGAATACTTATCTATTACAAGTTGCATCCAACCAACTGATTGTGGGTGTGCGCCTTTCCACCCAACCATAGGCTCAGAGGCATTCATTCTTAGCACTCTAGCCACCTCTGTGCCAAGCCATGATATCACTAGGGAATTTACGCCATCTCTCAGAGAAGCTCTCTCTATCACTGTGACCCTGAGAGGTTTATCAGATGCTTCCTCAGCATCAAGCTCGCATTCGGGTCCTTCAGGTCATGTTCTCGGCACTTCTTTTGGATTCACACATCTCCCTTACGACCTTGTGCTCTCATCCCATGTCTCCTCTCTTGTTGTCTCGGTATGTATCTTACCTTCCCTCCTCTGGAAGGTTTCCAACCTGTCATGTTCCTTCTGTCAGAAAGAAGTTCGGGTCAGTAGGTCTCTATGGTACTTCGAACTAACATCCTATAGCTATACAATGCTTCCATTCATGGGGGTGGTTGATGATTTAACCACTGGACCTTTCTTTATTAATTGATTTCTTTCCTCTAGAGATATCATGGCTCGTACTTCAAGGCTTCACCCCCAAGAGTCAGTTATTGGCAGTTTAACAATAATATATTTACATTGTCCACATTTCATAGCATGGAAATCCTATTTTATGATTAATTACAAGCTAGGGGAAACAGGGGCGTTACAATTCCCTCCCCCTTGAAGGAACATCATCCTCGGTGTTCTTTCTCAAAAACACCTGTCATGCCTTTCTCATTCAACTATTTTAGAATTCTTGATCCTTCTTCCTTGGTCAGGTCCTTTTTCAGACCTTTAATCTTGGTCACCTACTTTCAATAATTCTTGGATAACAAGCACGTTAATCGTAGTCCTTTGTGAAAACATTGCATAAAATTTCTAGGAAAATTTCATAATCTTAGCACAATAATTATCTACGCAGTTTGTGGATTTGTATCCACATGGTTGTTTTGTTATCTAGGCTCATTTTTTTCCTTGATATACCCATTAGGTGCATGATCCCCATCAATAGTTAACAATAACTATCAAGGTTTCATCTTCCTTACGTTCACTCACCCTCCAGGCTCAGGCTCAGGCATCCCCTTCTATGCTAAACAATCCCTCGGGTGATCCATCTTGCCTTGCCAAGGTTTTCTCACACACGAAAAACTACCCATCATGTGCATGATCCCAATAGTTTATAAGAACTATCATGGTCTCCTCTTCCTTGCAGTCACTCACCCTCCAGGCCCAGGCTCATGCATCCCCTTCTCTGTTATACAGTCCCCCGAGTGATCCATCTTGTCTTGCCAAGGTTTTATCGCACAGAAAGATTTCCAGAGACTCTATCGAGTCTTACAGTCGAGGCATCCCTCCAACTTGCTCTATCAACACCTCCCTCTGGCTTGTGTTACCTCAACACAATATATTATAGGCGATCATGGCTTACCACGGGGTTCTCATGGCTCAGCAGTAGCCATTTTTCATGCTTTTATAGCTTGACATCCTTCCAGCTCAGCTAAAGTTAGGGACGAAGGTTAATCTCCTTCTCCTGGCACAAAAATCGTTAGGGATGAAGGTTACTCTCATTCTCTCGACTCAATCATAGATAGGGATGAAGGTTACTCTCCTTCTCCTGAGTCAGACTCTATTTCATGTGATTGGATTATACTCTTTCTCACAGTTCTCCCTTGAACACAAGAGCTCATTTTCTCATCTATGCATTATTCACAGATCTTTCCCTTTCACCTGTATCACAGATATATAGAAATTCATGAGACATCATAAATTTTAAATTCAAAAAATTTCTTGTAAATCTGTCATCCGCATATTTCCAAATTCCACATTTTTTTTTCATATTTGTTTCACGCAGGAACCAGATTCATAATTATGGGATTTTCCTTCCCATAGCGGTTTGGCTCAACAGGCAACTGGTCTTCCTTATCATCTTACAACGCTGCCATATCCAAGACCCTTTGCTTCCTGCACTTTCAACTTCAATCATCCAAACAACTTGTTAGTTTCCCATGCACATATATTTTATTACACCTTTATAACGTCGTCACAAACAATTTCAGAATTGTGCATACCAACAATCAAATTCACTTTCTCAAAAAGGGAAATACCATTCCTTGCAGTTTGGCTCAGTAGGCAATTGGTCTTCATTATGGGATTACAATATTGCCATATCCAAGACTCTTTCTTCCTGCAATTTCAACATTCCTCAGCCAACAAATTGTTAGTTTTCATGCACATTATTTTATTTTTTTCAAAATCATGCATACTAATAGTCCAAGTCATTTTCGTCTATTTAAGGATACAAAGCAAAAGGGAACATCATCCCTTACCTATGCATCATTTCAACCTACCAGATTTTTCAGAATGTAATTCAAATATCAATTAACTTTAGTGAATGTGCCAACATTCGTGGCCACCTTCATACCCAATGCACCCTTGCATTAATTTTTAAGTTTCCCACACTTTATGACCTGTACTTTGCCATGGTGTGTTGGAGCTTAGCCAAGATTTTCACCATATGGCTTATTCATTCTCATTCATTGTTGCAGCAGGACTATGCTTCCGGCTACAGGATGATCACGATCCCAAATCAGTACACATGAGACTCAAAATTTTCACATGCATGCCTTTAAACATTCTTCCTTTATTAATAACCATGGTGCCAACACACATGGCCACCCAAATTTGGTTTTCTCTAACACCTATACAATGTAAGTAGAAATGTTGGAAGGTCCTCCTTCCTCAATGGGAAATCCATTGTCTATCCTTTATGTAAACATGCATTTCCTTGAAGCAATTCCATGCAACATGCTATCTATGAGCACTTTTGTTTCCAATCATTCCTTGATTGGTCCATGTATTCATGACATATCATTTCATGAATTCTTCTGAGGATTACAATCAGTATTTACTACCAGAGGTTCACATCTCCATCATTCAGGTTCTCCTTCCTGAATCATACCCTACTTGGGTATCCAAGGCATATAATTTCCTTTCAACGTTTCATACATAACATTAAGACCGTAAAACATTTTAGAAGGGATTCTTACCCAATCCCTTCATACCTTGTGCCACATAGGCATGAACCTTTTCATACATGTTTTGGTTGTTAGCACCCCCTCTGATATTATTCCATCAGTGGTGCTCCATTGGGACTTTTAAAGTCCCTTCAACAATCTTTCAACAAGAACCTTCTCATAGTCATCCTCTGATTGAGGTTTTTCATTATTGGCAACTATCTTTCTCAACAGTTCCAATCTATTTCTTTCTACACATGACATATGTCATAAACACATTAGTCGACATGTAAATTAAAAATGCAAGTACCATAGCATTTAAATTAATAAAACATTTTCAGACGTGTCCTAGCATATATGTATGAACTTCATCACATTATCCTTAATGTTTTCATGAGTGCAATACACACAGTTCTCAAATGTTTCCGCAATAATACAATCCTCATCACTATGGTGTCAAAACATTTACTTTCATCAGCATACTACCTTTCTCATCCCAGAGAAACAAAAACTTAATACACAGCAAGAAATAATTGAGGGCTCTCCCCTTCTTCAAATTCTTTCTACATCGCCTGGGACTTTTCAGTCCAGCTGAGTTATTTCTAAGGCCTCACTGTCTTTTCTCTTCTTTTGCAATTTACTCCATGTTGGGATCTTCCTGCTCTTTTCCTTGAGCAACCTTGGTTAGGCCTCACCCTAACCTTTTTGGAATACAGTAACATGCTTTAATAGAAAACATTTTTGTTCATAATGGATCATGAACTTGTGCATCCTGCGCATTACCATTCAGTTATCAGAATGATCAATATTCATTTATCAGTCTTTTATTCCTTATATGATGTTTTTCAAAATGTAATCCAGGATTCTAGTATATATATATATATATATATATATAACCACAGGGAACTCCTTCAGCATGCAACTTCCTTATTTCATATCCATCACTATTTGTGATGTCCTCAACCTTGAGTTAGCTTCCACAGTTTAACAAATATCCCATAAAGAAATATAAACATGCATCTTTGTCATGTACCCAAATTATGTATCCATACATATTATGGTTTTGTTAACTTACATCATACATGTGCATCACTTGCACATTTAATATCATTCATACCTAACTAGTATTACTATCAGGCTTCATATTAGGAAGCTCCATAATGCATTAAACCCATGTACTCAAGCATAATTAAACACAGATAAGTATTCATCATGCTAGCTTATTGCTTGCACTTTTTCCATGTCATTCACACACATGGACATATCTGGCNTTACTATCAGGCTTCATATTAGGAAGCTCCATAATGCATTAAACCCATGTACTCAAGCATAATTAAACACAGATAAGTATTCATCATGCTAGCTTATTGCTTGCACTTTTTCCATGTCATTCACACACATGGACATATCTGGCTTCCATATCCTTTTCCCAAGGATCTTCCAATCATCCTTATTATCATGTATACACATTCATGTATAAGTAGGGGCATCTTTTGCACCTTTTTACCTCATGTATTCACTTGATGGTTTAATTTCATCATTAGTGTCCTTTAGTTTGAGATTTCAATCACTTACAGGACTAATCTCACAGTCATATCTCGTACTGATGTTACCTTCTCTCAAGGAAATAACAAACCAGGGTCACTTTCCTCTTTATGCAACAACATCTGGCAAGAAAACCTTCTTGCCTCAGCGTCCATAGGGTTTTACCCATCTCACTTTTCTTTGGTCCTGAGGAGTTATATACTATGATTTAATATAAAGCAGTAACTATAACTTCTAGGGATCCTACCTAATCCTATCAGATTCCTTTAATCCCACAAAGGTATTAACCATTATATAATCCACCATCATCACTGCTTGACATTCCAGCTGTCCATGCTTAGAAGCAGTGTTACAAACACCAGGTCATTCGTCCTTCAGGCTTCAGCTGCTCTTGATAGAACCTTGCCACCATCAGTTATCCACATTCAAGTCTTATTATAAATGTTAATTAGAATATCCCTACTCTAGTAAGAGTAGTTATCACTTTGACAAAGGGCTAAAGAAATTCTTCTGTTGAAATTCAACAATAATTCCCAAAATCACAGGTTCAATCTACAATCCTTCTCCTCAAGGAGTAAATGTTGATAACAATACCTCCTCACTTGACTCATACATGAGCCTAAGTAGGCCAAGTGTTGTAACCATGTTCTGATGCCAATTTGTAACACACCCACGATGGGGCATAAACTTTTTTTCTTTTCTTAAAGGATAGATTCTCCATTCATGGTTTCTCATTTGGAAAGTCAGGGAACCAATCTGACCTCCCGGTCAAGGATCTCTAATTCTGAATCCAAATGACTCTCTGAGACCCTAATGGTCTCACTCTGTAATTAAACACAGACCATTTTGACTTCAAGGTGCAAGTCTAAAGGTACCCGCGACCTTCCCTTCGCGCTTGGGGAATCTCTGAGTTTGGGCGCTAGCCCCTTTTCTTATAAGACCCTCCTTGAGGTGACCTTGGGCAATAACCTCACTCAAACACACAATTGCAGGCACGGCCAGAGGCGGTTTGAAAGAAAAATCCCTTTTGGCCCGCAATTCTCCTCGAGCCTCCATGTGTCCTTTCTTCAAAACTGTGGTTTGGATTGCGGCGCGCCCTCAAATTTTTAAAGTTCATGCATATCCAATTCACGCAATGCTCAGGGATCATCGATCTCATGATCTTGACGGTGCCTCTAAACTAACAGCTCAGATCTATCCCTTTCAAATCTACGGACTAGATCTATCCTCTTTTAAATCAACGGTTGTGATTTGTTTCGAAATTCCGAACTTAAAAATTCTCAAGTCTCAAAATTTCGTTTATTTCGTACGTCAATCTTCTGGAGTTGACGATTTGTGGACACCTGTCCTTCTCAATCAATAGATTTGCCTCTACTTTGGGGGTTTGAATTCCAACTAGATCAACTGTCGATATTTCCTTCGAGTCTTCGGACTTCTGATATCTCAAATCTCAAACTTCACTTCCCCTCGAAGTAAGCGAATTCTTGTCACGTGTCCACTTGAATCAGACGGTTGAGGCTTGTTTCAGGTCTTTACCTGAAATCTACAGATTTATGCAATATGTCCTCTTGATCTAATGGCTATGAATTACTTCGGGACTTTACTCGAAATCCATCGATCTAGGCCATGTCTCTTCTGGATCAAACGGTCCAAATTCACCTCGGACAATCCGATGCTTGAGATTTACTTCAGACGATCTGACGACTGAGATCTACTTTGGATGATCGAACAGTTGAGATTTACTTCGGCTCTCCAAACTTTGGGAGTCTCAAATCTCAACTGAAAACTCTCGAACAGATTTCTTTGGAGTCCACGATTCGTCACCACACTTCCCTCTGGATCTGGTGGTCCAGATTCACTTCAGGTCTTCAGGGTTCCGAAATCTCAATTCTCAATTGAAACCCCAGTGTGATTCACCTGGATCTTGCGATATATTAACATGTTTCCTATATAAATCAGCGACCCTTGTCTCCTTCGGGATTTCGACCTTCAAAGATCTCAAATCTCAGTTTTCCTCACTCTTTGTTTTTCCTGGAACAATTTTACCTGGAGTCTGTGATCTGATGACATGTGTCCTCTCGCAAATCTATGGTCCCCAGCTGCTTCGGTTGTTCAGGATTTGGCGATTTCAAACTCTTATCCATCACGTTCTCCCAAAGTGTTTTCACCCGGATTTCATGATCGATTGCCATGTGCCCACTGGATCTGACAGTCCAGATTCTCTTTGGGTCTTCGAGTTGCTTTCACCCAAGGACAAAGGATATCTATCACATGTTCCTTTCGATCTGATGGTTGAGATTCACTTCGGCTCTCCGACTCTTCATCCCTTAGGAGTTTCAACTCTCAACTAAGACTCTCTCGAAGTGATTTCTCTGAAGTTACTGGTCTTCTGACACGTGTCTCCTGGCGATCATTCAGGATCTACTTTGGATCTTCTATGATTCCGCTCTCTCCTTGACCACAAGCTCTCGCTTAGGAGTTGTAGATCTTGTGCCACTTGTCCCTCTTGGCAATGAATGGTTCTAATTCACTTTGGGACTTCGGGACCTTGGCCAATCAACCCTCCCCTGCACACAAACGTTAAAACTTGTGCACTTTAACTTAGATCAAACAACTAATGTCCCTTTACGCTTGGATCCAATGGTTAGGATATGTTCCTTCTTAGTTCTTCTCCTTTGCTTCCCTAGACATTGATCTAATGGTCCAAGCTTATCCCTGCAACCGATATGACAGTTGTTGTCGCTCCTCCTCTTGAGATTTTGACTTCTTCTGACTTGGAAGAGTTTGGTAAATTTTCAAAGGCCTCAGCCTTCGTTCCTCCTACGAGTCCGGCTATCTTGGGTCTCGTCGACACTTCTAAATAGTGTTATCCCTTCTGAGATTGATCCCTTTGATGATTTTGATTTCCCACACACTCCTTTTGTTTCAGGGATCTCGTCAAACTCAGATCGAAGGTCAACGGTTCACAGTAATTGTAGGCTCCCATCTCCACAATCTGAGAATTTCTCGCTCGACTCTAGTCTAATCCTAGTCATTGATCTTCCATCCCCAACGAGATCAATGACGTGGGTTGATTATGGGTCGTGAACTAGCAGGTCCGCTAAATTCACCTTTGCACTCCGCAATGATTCCCAACCGCCAATTAAATCGAGTGGTTGGCATTTGAATGAGTAACTCTAGTGAGTAATTGAGTCGATTTGACAACCGGGATGGCCTCTCCTCCCGTTAAACGGCTCGCATCCATATACGTTGTCAAATTCTTAAGTCATGGGTAGTTCTGGTGACTTGACTATCGTCTACCTCCTATATCTGATGATCAGGACGGTTTCCAGGCATCCTCAGATCTAAGGCTCATAGTTAACTTCGGGACTTCGAGACTTCTGGGATTTTACCTCCGTTACGATGAAATTTCTCAGTTCGTTGAACTCATGAAGTCCAAATGAATCCAAGGGTTAACTCCCACGCTCTTTCCCATATCCAATGGTCACAACAGATCGTGGCTTCTTTTGAACAGATTTCATCCGTTCATCTTCCAAACAAGGGAACCTTCCCTTTCGATACTTCAGCCTCGCTACTCTTCCTGAGCTTTGTTATCTCTAAAAGGATTAATAGATTTGCGTTATTTCTCTCAAAATTAACACTTGGCAAAATCCTTCCACGCACCCCTTACGCTCATTCCTCAACTCTAGAACTTAAGTGGTTCTCGGTCTTTGCCTACCTCGTAGAGAGCCTGTGCATACGTGCACTATCTCTCCTGAGATTTAATAGACTCCCTCCTCCAATGGACTCAGAACGACTAGGAGTGTCGACATGCGTACATGAAATTGTTCCCAAGGTCGACGAACTCACAGTTCATGGATCTAGCTTAAGCCACCACAGCGCGCAAGCATTTACGAATACAAAACATGTCTAATACATACTTGCTTAAATACACAATTTAAGCAAGAATAAAGAGATACAGTATAATCATTAAGAAAACATACACATCCCTAGGTCATTCACAGTATATCCCATTTCATTACATAATTACAGCTTAATTTCACAGGGTATGAGATTACTTATCTATTACAAGTTGCATCCAGCCAACTGACTATGGGTGTGCGCCTTTCCACCCAACCATAGGCTCAGAGGCATTCATTCTTAGCACTCTAGCCACCCCTGTGCCAAGCCATGATATCACTAGGGAATTTATGCCATCTCTCAGAGAAACTCTCTCTGTCATAGATACCCTACGAGGATTATCAGATGATTCCTCAGCATCAAGCTCACGTTCAGTTCCTTCAGGTCGTGTTCTCGACACTTCCTTTGGATTCGCACATCTCCCTTATGAGCTTGTGCTCTCATCCTGTGTCTCCTCTCTTGTTGTCTCAGTATGTATCTTACCTTCCCTCCTCTTGAATGTTTTCGACCATTCTTGTTCCTTCTGTCAGAAGGAAGCTCGGGTTTACAAGTCTTTGTGGTACTTTGAGCTGACATCTTGTAGCTAGACCATGCTTCCATTCATGGGGGTGGTTGATGATTAAACCATTGGTCCTTTCTTTATTATCTGATTTCTTTCCTCTAGAGATATCATGGCTCGTACTTCAAGGCTTCACCCCCAACAGTTAGTTATGGGCAGTTTAACAATAAGCACCATGAAAAACACAGGGTACCACACCAGTTTCAGGTTGGCGACAAAGTCTGGTTACATTTGCAAAAGGAGAATCTCACCAGGCCCCATCGGAAGCTTCGACCACTTTGTTATGGGCCTTACACTATCCCCAAGGATGTGGGTAGAAATGATTTTGAGCTCAACACTCCACCCTTCCTTGGTCTGCATCCAGTATTCAATGTGGACCTCCCTCGACCATATTTTCCACCATTCTTGGACACCTTTGAGATCGTTGAATAGCTGACACCAACAAAGCTCAACCCTGACTGCATGGAAAAAGCATCCACTGATCAGATAGTGTACACACAGGTCAAGGGCACTCGCCAGCAACTGATCCAGCTTTATCAAGTTGTCAAGGTAGGGAAACTCCTACACCAAGGCAAGTGGCTCACCTGGGGTCAAATCCAGCAGAAATTTCCTCACCTGATGGGGGAAATCAATGCAATGGAGACCATTTCTTCCTAAGGAGGGAGGATTGATCCAGGTGGATATTGGTGGCCACCCACCTATTCCAACTGGCTCCTCGTGTCCATTTTTTATTCATCACGTCTTTCTGTACCGCTTTATAATTGTGATTTCTACACTTATGGGGTTGTATGTAGCCTCACACATTATCCAGGTGGATACGGGTGGCCTATCGCCTAATCCAACTAGCTTATTTTGTATGTTTTCATGTCATCACATCTTGTTGTACTTCTAGGGTTGTTTTGGGGTCCTAAACGTTGTTTTCTTGACTTGACATAGTCAGAATATAGACGAAGTTAGAGTCTGATGATGGAATGTGTAGTTATTTGAAATACCTTTCCAATGGGCTATCACGCGCCTAAAATGAAGGTCACATGAAAACGTTACGACCCTAGGAAGTTGAGGTACCAAATTACACCAACTTACCCATAGGGCCCACATGACTTTTGGTGTTTCACCTTCTAGGGTTAGGTTTTTGGATGTCCAGGGTTTTGGCATTCATGAGTAATATGAAAAGGGCCTTTGGAGCCTCATTGTATTCCATTCTGCTCAAACAGATGCGCATAGCAGCCACATCTCTTCTCAGAGATAGCTACCACCATTCGAGCAAGTTTCAGTCTTGCAGTTTTACAGTTTCAGCCTGTTTCATTATTTAATAGAAGATATTGTTCACTGAATATTTGTGTTATTCTTCCTATCTCTGTGTTTATTATATTCAATCTGTTAATCAGTTTGTTTCGCTCCTAAATATGGATCAATAACAATTCAAATATTTACAAGATATTAATTGGACGAGAAAATAGTATTTCTATTAAAATGTAATCAACATAAGTGAATGAAATACAAACTTTCATGTCGGCACAGTTCGGAACCGAGAAACTAAGTCCCTTCCAGCTGGGCCTCCACCACTTCAATCCTCCACCAAAGGACAGCTCATATAAGAGAGACAATGAGATTCTCAACCAAGTATGGAAGAGCTTGGGGGTTGAACAATGTGTTCAGACTTAAAAGGACAAAGGGATGCAGACTCAATATTAAGTGAATAATTTCCCCAGAGTAACTTTGCTCTCAAAGTTGAATTCTTATCTCTTCTTCCATAGCTCGTATTTGGCCCATTTGTATCCTTCAATTGGAACTGAAGGGTCGAGTCAGAACATTTCCAGTATATGCAAGGTCAAGGATCATGGATCTCATGACGTGACATGGAAACCCAACACCATTTTTTAATTTTGGGCACAAAACCCATTATACGTGGGTTGTAGTGGTGCAACTTGCATATACGCATGATGTACAATAGCTAAGGCATGTATATGTGGAAAATTAATGTTTTTAGCTCTGGGATTTGCAAAAAGGGACTTCAAGTCTGCCTAGGAAAATGGAAAAAGGCCTACTTTGCAAGTTTGCATAGGGTGAGACAAATATTGCTATAACAAATACCTAGCAAATTCACAATGACCTGACACCTACAACAATTCCAACTATCCAACTCTCTTCCCCATCAATATGCACAACCCAAGGGATAGGATTTCCTTCTCTGCATTTCATCCCCTCAGACATTCTCCATCCCCTCCAAGGCTCCAACATAGACTAGCTAGGAATATCTCAAATAGGGTTTCTAGGAAATCCAGTTGTAAATGGAGTCCTCACAACAACATTTACACATGTTCTTGGGTGATTTCTCAATAGAAATCTCATAATATGCTTGACAACCTAGTTCTCCATGTAATTATAACTCTATCAATCTCTCTTTAATACATATTATGGTTACCTATTCTTTCCCATTAGCCAACTCTATTTTCCCTTTCTTCTTGTTATCCCAAAAATCAACTCTCTCCCTCTACTCGAATTTCCTTTCATTTTTCTCCCATGCGTGTTTTCACACTCACGATTTCCCAAAATTATTGTACTTAGCCCATGTTTTCATAAATAGGTAATATTAATCTCTCACCCTCTTACATGTAGTAAATGTTATCATTCCCATCATGGGGGTACTTTTCCCATGCTCTCTTAACCAGATGAGTTGACTCTTTCACCTAACCTCTTACATGCATTAAATTATTGGTTTTAACAAGTCAAAATGGTATATATTTAATGACAATATGATTCATGGAAGTGGTATAGGACTCTAGGCATGTGGAATCCTCTCAAACCCCTTTTTAGCCCCCCTCTCTTGTGGAACCAGGGCCCACCATGTCTCTGTCCTTCTTCGTCTGCAGTCGATGATGTATTTTATTTTTATTACTTCAATGCACAATGTTT
The DNA here is from genome assembly GCA_009831015.1 of Picea engelmannii. NCBI lineage: Eukaryota > Viridiplantae > Streptophyta > Pinopsida > Pinales > Pinaceae > Picea > Picea engelmannii. Next base: position 83,950 of record ML822511.1, on the reverse strand, counting down.
ACATTTTACATTGGTTTTCCCTCATCCATTCATAATATATACAAATATACATATCTAGTTCAGGGATCAAAATTGGTGTGTTACACACAAAAAAATTGAAAACCTCAAGTTTTTATTACCATTCTCAAGAATCTTATTCTCAAAAGTTTTTGTTGAAAACCTCAAGATTTTATTACATTTTCAAAAGGGTTGTTCTTAGATAGTGAGTATTGAGACATGAAGTCATTTCCATTGCCATTTTCTCATAACTTTGAATTATTTAAGTTGAGGGTTTATGTTGAAGCCATTTCTACTATCAAATTTACGATTCCCATTACCATTTTTCTCGAAATTTCAAGTGTTGAAGAGTTAGGTTTTGTGTTGAAGTTATTGTCGTAATCAAATTTGTGATTTAGATAGGGTCTTCATCAGATTCAATAGCATAGACATATAATACAGAAACCTACAACATGGGGTGTATGTTTAACAAGAGGGAACCCACTAAGACTTCAAGACTATACAACAACCCTAGAGTAGTGAATATTTTCTAGCGGCCAAATTGGCTAGAATACTTCAACAAATTGCAGGGTTATGATAGTAGTGTGGCCATGGAGTTTGCCTTGAATTTTCAACACATAAAACACCGAGAATACATCACCTCAATGAGATTTTTGGAAATCCAGGTTGATGAACCTATGATTATTATATTTTCAGTGCTACCCATGGGATTTCCCTGGGACAAAGAAGATAGGAAACTAGTCTTCAATGTCAAAAAGTTTTTCGTCCTTAGTTATGAGGAAGTTGAAGAAAATAAATGGAGTAAATAGAGAAATCATATTAGGGGAAATTTGAAAATGGGTCTCTAAAGGAAAACAATAAAACAATAGTAAAAATAATAAAATAAGAGATTTGAATTTTCAAGGGAAAGAAAAAAAACTTTTTTTTTCTCATATTTTTTACTTATATCCTTATAGGATTACTAAAATTTCAATTGTATGCACTCATTGGATGCAAAATTAAATTATGAATCCAATGGGTACCCACTCTCCATACTTTTGTTAGACGCACAGTGAGATATACTGGAAATACATTTAAAAACACAATTTTTAAAATGTATTTCTAGTATATCTCAATGTGGTTATATCAAAAGTAAGCATAGTGAGTACCTATTCGATGTGGAATTTAATTCCACATCCAATGAGTGCCTACACTTGAAATTTGAGTAAACCTATAAGGAGATAAGTCGAAAATATCAGGAAAAAAAAGTAGTTTTCTTTCTTTCCCTCCAAAACTTTTTACTATTATGTTTGACATCATCATCTTGAATCTTATTCGTTCCTTTAAATTTGAAATTGATGGTACACTTTTTTTAGGCCCTTTTTTTCCCCGAAAATTCCCTTAATAGTCTTTCCTAAGCCTAAGGAAGAGGCATTAGCTCACCATGGGCTAATAAAATTGATAATCTGTGATGCCTTGACAAGGAAACCCGCAAGGATTTCTTGGAAAGATTTTGTCACTACAAGTAAATTGGACTTCAGAGCCCTACATCTTGCAACCAAAAATCTCAATCCTAAAAGGGACCCAAGGAAGAAAAAGAAATCTAGTAAGGTTGAAACCTTTGGGAGAAGGAATGCATAGAAAACAGTACAGGTGAAAGAAGAGGATTGGGAAGTGGAAATCACACTAATCAAAATGTGGACCCTTGATAACATACCCCAGAAAATCAAAGATAAGATTCATTCCACAAGAAGAAGGGATCATACCTCTATAATAATGGCTAGGACAAGATCACAAACAACTAAAAAGATGGTAATTAATCCTCTCTCCATTACACTTGTAAATTTGGAAGACCCTAAACCATAATAATCCAAGAGGGATAAAACAAAATCACACAACATCATGAAGGGATTGGTGGAAGCCAAGCCTAAAGCTCTTAAGCAGAAAATCATTGTTGAAATTAAGGACAAATTAGAGGATGTTAGTGGAAATGGTGACATATTTCACCTTGAGTAGTATCTTGCTAACCTATAGGAAAAGTTTCAAATTATAAAAATGTAGCATATGAACAACAGAAAACAACTAGAGTCTAAAAAAAAAAACTTTGAAAGTTGAGCTGGCCAAAATGAAGGAAGAACTAGCCAATAAGAATGAGAAGTTTGAGGTCTTGGACGAATCCATATCTAAAATGGTAGAATTGTCATGCAAAATGCTTAGTTGTAGACCTCCAACTAAAATATACACCCTCTTCCTAAAGGAGCAGTGGAAGAAATTTTAGATAAATATATTAGCTATCCAACTTCCCTACATAGTGGATACTCCTAGGGAGTTATTAGATACATGCTAATAGAGCAATGAGGATGATAGAAATCAACTAAGTGAATTTTGCTTGCACAAATTTTGTCTATCCCATCACTAGAAATGATCACCAAACCCACATGTAGGGGAGGTCTAACTCAATGTTCAGTGGTCATGGATCCACCATGAATAATTAATGGCTATAGAGTGTTAGCACATAGAATTCTAGTCCAATAGTCTCCTTGAAGTGTTCCATTGATTTTAAATTTGGAGCTGTGAACTGGTTGAAGAGGAGAGTTGGGGGTTGGTCAGCTTGCAAACATCTATGTTCACATTCACAGACATAAACATCAAGCCCAGGGTTACTAAGTACTCCATGAGATTTTTCATACCATTTTAAAGGCTAAGAGAAGGGTTTTTGATGTTTTGTCACAGGCGTTGTGAACTCATTTCCTATAGCAGTTGCTTCTAAAGATTTGATCGTAACTATAAAACGGTTATGTGGGGTTCTCTGAAATTTTTGTGGAGGAGAATGATATCCTTGTTGACTTGCTAACTAAATTTCAACCTAACCCAGTTGGAATTTGAGAGATACAATTAAAAAACCACTACGCTGCAAACTCTCTGTTTTGCATAGTTGTTAGATATTCGCCTTGTTTGGAGGTTGCCACCTGTCAAGGAGGGATCAAACGACTTCTCAAAGATAATTTATATGTTAAGAGACACCTGCACCTAAGTTTTAGCTACATTAAATACCTCATGCAGTGAGTTGGAAACAATTTATTAATGACTTCCAACAACTTCCTGAAAATTAGCAGTTTGTTGGATTCTTGTGTCTTTGATTATTGCCACCTATCTCCAAAGCCTAGAATCCTATGAAAGAGGGGGAATTCGAATTGTAAAGTTGTCATTGACAGCCTAGGCTATAAGAGAGGCATTGGAAATCATTGGGGGGGTTCAGTTTTTCAAAGACCTGAGAGGGATTTAGAAGCAGAATGACTGTGGAAATCAGTTTGTAAGCCGGAGGGGCATGTGGTTGTAAGCTAGTATGTTATTGAAGATTCATATGAGTTTTTTTATCAGATTTTGTTCTTATGTTTTTCTATCCTATTCTTCTTCTTGTTTGAATGTATTGTCTTTGATTTATGGATTCCTGAAGCAAAAGAAGATCTACTGTAAACTTGTTCATTTATCATTCTTACTATTCAATCACGTCTAAATTCTCTTTGCAGAGAGGATCTTTGCTTAACGAATGTTCATCTTTATGTAAATTCTTTTATTCTTTTCTTCATTATTAAACAAATAGTTTGTCTAATGGGAAGCTTAAATGAATTCAATGAGCATAATGTTCATGACTCCATTTCCCTTTCCCTAGTGAAATCTATTGTCTATTCCCTTCTTTCAAGTCTTGTTGATCCTTGATTTTAAACCTAAGTTAAATCAAGTTGTATGTTACCAAGATTACTCCTATTTGCAGTCTAGGGGTGACTCTTGTAGAGTTATACTCTTATAGTATAGTGGTGAGTATTCCCTGTCACGCAGGTGACCCGTATTTGACCCCCAAACTGCAAATAGGAGTAAGCTTGGTAATATACAAATTGATTTAACTTAGGTTTAAAATCAGGGATCAACAGACTTAAAAGAAGGGAAAAGACAATAGATTTCACTAGAGATCGGTGATAGACCATTGGGCAATGGAGTCAGGAACATTTTGCTCATTGAAGGCACTTAAGATGCCTATTAGACAAAGGATTTGTTTAATAATGAAGAGAAGAATAAAATAATTGACATAAAGATGAACATTCACTAAGCAAATATCCTCTCTGCAAAGACAATTTAGATGTGCTTGACTAGTAAGAATGATAGATGAGCAAGTTTACAGTAGATCTTTTGTTGCTTTGGGAATCCATAAATCAAAGACAATACATTCAAACAAGAAGAAGAATAGGATAGAAAAACATACGAACAAAATCCGATAAAAAAACCCATATGAATATTCAATAACATACTAGCTTACAGCCACATGCCCCTCCGACTTACAAATTGATTTCCATAGTCATTCTGCTTCTAAATCCCTCTCAGGTCTTTGAAAAATTGAACCCCCACAATGATTTCCAATGCCTCTCTTATAGCCTAGTTTTTCAATGACATCTTTACAATTCGAATTCCCCATGTTTCATAGAATTCTAGGCCTTGGAGATAGGTGGCAACAGTCAAAGAGACAAGAATCCAACAAACTGCTAATTTTCAAGAAGTTGTTGGAAGTCATCAATAAACTGTTTCCAACTCATTACATGAGGTATTCAATGGATCTAAAACTTAGGTGCAGGTGTCCCTTAGCATCTAAATGATCTCTGAGAAGTCGTTTGGACCCTCCTTGACATGTGGAAACTTCCAAACAAGGTGAATATCCAACAACTATGCAAAACAAAGAGTTTGCAGCACATTGATGTTTTAATTGTATCTCTCAAATGTCAAACTGGGTCAGGCTGAAATGTGGTCAACAAGTCAACAAGGATATCATTCTCCTCCACAAAAAATTTCAAGGAAACCCACATCACCGTTTTATAGTTACAATCAAATCTTTAGAAGAAGCTGCTATAGGAAATGAGTTCGCATCACCCATGTCTCAATTCGCAGCGCTTGTGACAAAACATAAAAAACCCTTCTCTCAACCTTTAGAATGGTATGAAAAACCTCATGGAGTACCTATTAACCCTGGGCTTGATGTTGATGTCTGTCAATGTGAACAATGATGTTTGCAAGATGGCCAACTGCCAACGCTCCTCTTCAGCCAGTTCGATGTGCCAAATTTAAAATCAATGGTGCACTTCAAGGAGACTAATGGACTAGAATTCTATGTGGTAACACAGGGTTCCAAAAATACAAAGAAGAGGAAATGGGTAGCCATCTATGGGTTAGGACCGAGGCCATAAGAATGGAAGAACTCATCAACCACCACATAACTCTGACCTCATACTTATAGTTAATTTCCATTTTGGAGGAAAATAAAGAGGGTCAATTACCCATTTTGAAGATATAGTCGAAATTTCAAGGGAATGTGCACTCCAATATTTCTAAGGGCCAGATGTGGTGGGCATATGTTAAAGCATCATTTTCCACTATACATGCATATTGTTGGGTATGTGTTATATTATTTTCATGTGTGTGTGTGGGTGCGTCAGATATGACAACTGCGTCTGACGATCCCTCGCACTAGTGCTTTGTTTGTGCCTTCTGTGCCGAGCGCTTTCCTAGGGGGGTCCCAGGGGGGGGCAGGTATGCCCCCCCTGGTTACGCGCAGCGTTCAGGGCAGTGCCCCGAAAAAAAATTTGGGGCGGTTTTTGCTATTTTTAGCGGTTTACTAAAAATAATCCCGATGTTAGGGATTAGAGTTTTGGTATCTATGAAATACCTAAAAATATTGTATATATTGTATAGTGAATGGTGAAATTCGAGATAATGAATATAAGAAAGGTTTTCCCGGTTGAGGGTTTCCGGTATATATCTCTGTGTACTATGTGAATGAGCCATTGATTAAATTCTGCTTTGCTTAAGAATCTATATGCATTGCTTTACTTCACAGGTTTAAAACTTACATGTGGTATCAAAGCTCGTTTTTGGCTTCAGAGGGACACCTTTGTTGTTAAGGATTTGGCTCGGTCTTGATAGATAAAGTTTATCTTGGGTCTGTGATAAACCTGGGTTTAGTGGGAGCTTTTGCAGTGGTGATTTGAGTGCAAAAAGAGGAATGGCAAGCTCTTCCAGAATCTAGATAAAGAAGTTCAATGGTAAAAACTTTGAGATATTGAAGCTGAAGATGGAGGACCTTCTTGTAGACAAAGAACAATGGATCGTTGTGGATCCTGGTACACAGCCTACTAGTACACCATCTACTAGCACACAGGCTACTGGTACACAACCTACCAGTACACAAACTACTAGTACACCAACTACTGGTATGTCGAAGGAAGATTGGGAGAAGTTGGACAGAAGAGAAAGGAGTACTATTCGACTATGCCTGGAAGATTCGGTTTTGTTGAATGTCTCAGGAGAATCTATAGCCAAGGAACTATGGGATAAGTTGGGGAATTTGTATCAATCAAATTCCCTGGTAAACAAGTTGTTTCTTTGAAAGAAGTTGTATCATCTTAGGATGGAAGATGGAGATTATGTGACAGAACATCTAAATGCCTTTAATACTCTGGTAAGTCAACTTGGCTCTGTTAATATTATGATTGCAGAAGAAGATAAGTGTATTACTTTGTTATGTTCTTTGCCAGACTCTTGGGATAATCTGGTTGTAGCAATAGGTAGTACCACTCAATCTACATTGAGGTATGAGGATGTAGTCGCATCCTTGTTATCTGAAGAGATGAGGCGAAAAAGCATGGATTGTCACAGCACAGATGCTTTATTTGTAAGAGGGCGTACCCAAGACAGGAACCCCGGTAAGCCTTCGAGGTGGAGATCTAAATCTACAGGTAGATCTAAGTCTTCAGGAAAATCTTTGAGGAAATGTTGGAAGTGTGGTAAAATAGGGCATTATAAGAAAGATTGCAAGTCTAAGAAGGTTGAAAAACCAAAGGGATCTGATAGTACCTCTTCCACAGAGGAAAAAACCTCCACTAAATAAGGAGATGATGTTTACCTAGCATCTATAAGTACACATGCAGACCGTGATGTATGGTTGATCGACTCAGATGCATCATATCATATGACTCCTCACAGGGAGTGGTTCTCTAAATATGAAAAATATGATGGTGGTGATGTATTCCTAGGAGATGACTCGGTAGCAAAAATCTTGGGACGTGGAAGGGTTAAGTTGCTGCTAAAATATGGAAGGATTAGAACTCTCCCTGCGGTTCAGCACATTCCAAAACTATCCAGGAGCCTAATATTTGTAAGCAAGATGGATGATGCAGGAGTGGATACTGTATTTGGAAAGAACACTTGCAAGATGGTACGAGGAGCAATGGTGTTGATGAGGGGAGTTCGGTGTGGAACTCTGTACAAGTTGTTGGAAAGCACTTATACTAATGGGTGTAACAGTTATGTTTTCCTTGAGTAGACAAATAAAGAAGACAAGACCAATATCATCCCTAAAAACAAGACCATGTTGTGGCATCAAAGACTAGGACATATTGGAGAAAAGGGCCTTCGAACACTACACGGTAAAGGTATGGTTGAAGGTATGTCTAATTTCACTCTGGATTTTGATTTATGTGAACATTGCATATATGGTAAACAAAATCGAGTAAGATTCCCATCTAGTGCTACAAGAGCAAAGGGGATCTTAGAGTTGATACACAGTGATGTGTTTGGACCTATTCATGTTCCATCCCTATACAAATATGTGTATTATGCTTCATTCATAAATGATTTTTCAAGGAACACATGGATTTATTTTCTTAGAAAGAAATCTGAGGTATTTGATAAATTTAAAGAGTTTAAGGCTCTGGTAGAAAATCGGACAGAGAAAAAAATAAAGGTATTGAGAACAGATAATGGTGGAGAAATCTGCGGAAATGAATTCGAAGAATTCTGTAAGAAGTGTGGTATAGCAAGGCAAAGACTACTCCATACACTCCTCAGTAAAATGGAGTTGCAGAAAGGATGAACAGGACATTGATGGAAAAAGCAAGGAGCATGCTCAGCGGTGTCGGGTTAGGACAAGAATTATGGGGAGAGGCAGTGGGTACAGCATGTTACTTGGTCAATCGATCACCTTCATCAGCGTTGGATGATAAAACTCCACACGAGGTATGGTCTGGAAAAAAACCCTCTCTTCAACATCTTAGAATGTTTGGTTGTGATGCTTATGTACATGTTCCAAAGGAAAATAGAAGTAAGCTGGATAAAAAGGCTGAAAAGTGTATCTTTATTGGTTATAAAGATGGTGTGAAAGGTTATAAGATTTGGAACCCAGAAACCAAGAAAATTGTTTACAGTCGAGATGTTGTTTTCAGAGAGGTAAAAGATGTGTCCAAACAAAAATTCCTACCAATGCAAGACGAACTTGAGAAAATAGAGCTTGAGTTGGATGATGCAAAATATGAATCATTTGAAGAAGAGGAAGCAGAAGAAGAAGAAGAAGAAGAAGAACCTCATACCCCAGTATTGAGGAGATCAGTGAGAGATAAAAGGCAACCAGAAAGGTATAGTCCACCTGATTTCCATTCAAATTTTGCTTTATATATTACTGATGATGATTCCAGAACTATCAAGGAAGCAGTGAATTCAGAGGATAGTAAACTCTGGAAGAAGGGCATGGTTGAAGAAATGGATGCCTTGGATAAGAATGAAGCATGGGATATAGTTGAGTTGCCAACTGGAAGAAAAATTGCTGGTAGCAAATGGTTGTTTAAGAAGAAGTTTAATGCACAAGGTAAAGTGGGGAAATACAAAGCTCTGTTAGTAGCAAAAGGTTATTCCTGGGTAGAGGGAATTGACTTTGGTGAGATTTTTTCTCCTGTTGCTAAGTTAACTTCTATTAGATTTCTTTTGTTTATTGTTGTTGCTTTTGATCTTGAAGTGGAACAGATGGATGTGGAGACATCATTCCTACATGGGGATCTGGAAGAAGAAATCTACGTGAAGCAGCCAGAAGGCTTTGCAATGAAGGGAAATAAAGAGCTGGTCTGTAAGCTAAATAAGTCACTATATGGTCTGAATCAACCACCTAGGATGTGGTACCAAAAGCTTGACACATACATCCTTGGATTGGGATTTGTAAGAAGCAGGGCTGATCACTGTGTATATTCCAGGCAGGTTGGTAATCATTTCAATTATGTAGTGTTTTATGTTGATGACATGTTGTTGGTAGGAAATAACATGGATGTTATCAAGGAGGTGAAATCACAGCTATCCTCCAAATTTTACATGAAGGATCTCGGTGCTACTAACTTCATTCTGGGAATGGAGATTAAAAGAGATCGTGCAAACAGGAAGCTCTGGTTGAATCAGAGAAAATATGTTGAGACAATATTACAAAGGTTTAATATGCATGGAAGTAAACCGGTCAAGGTTCCTATTCCTATAGGTGTAAAGTTATTTGCAGATCAGTGTCCCAAGACACAGGAAGAAGAAGAGGACATGTCCCATATTCTGTATGCCAGTGCAGTTGGAAGTTTGATGTATGCAATGGTTTGTACTAGACCAGACATTGCACGTGCAGTGGGAGTTTTTAGCAAGTATATGTCATAACTAGGGAAGGATCATTGGACAACAGTAAAGAGGGTCTTCGGGTATCTTCATGGCACCACCAGTTATGGATTGTGCTACCAAGGAAGATCGGGATTGGATAGAGTGGTGGACATACATGGCTTTGTTGATGCAGACTGGGCTGGAGATCTGGATCGCAGAATATCTACAAGTGGGTATGTGTTTAACCTATTTGGAGGAGGAATCAGTTGGATGAGCAAAAGACAGGTTGTAGTGGCACTCTCAACTACAGAAGTTGAATACATGGCAACCACTCATGCAAGCAAGGAAGCAGTATGGTTACAAAGATTGTGTTCAGGTATTGGGTTGGTACAACAAGCAGTGAGATTAGATTGTGACAGTTGGAGTGCAATATTCCTGGCAAAGAACCCAACTTATCATTCGAAGACAAAGCATATTGATGTTCAATATCGCTTTGTGAGAGACATGGTTTAGGAAAAGAAGGTGTTGCTGGAAAAGGTTGACACTTTGAAGAATGTTGCAGATTCATTGACAAAGTTTGTGAGCATACAAAATTTCTCCTGGTGTAGAGTAACAATGGGCATCGTTATCCTAGATTGTTGACTATATAATCCCCTGGCCCCCTGGGTGCAAAGAAAACAACAAGTGGGAGAATGTTGGGTATGTGTTATATTCTTTGCATGTGTGTGTGTGGGCATGTCAGATGTGACAATTGCGTCTGATGATCCCTCACACTAGTGTTCTTTTTGTGCCATGTGTGCCGGGCGCTTTCCTAGGGAGGTCCAGGTATGCCCCCCCTGGTTACACACAACATTTGGCAACGGGCAGTGGCCCAGGATTGACGGAGTTCGGGGCAGTGCCCCGAAAAAATTTTTGGGGCGATTTTTGCTATTTTTAGCGGTTTACTAAAAATAATCTCGGTGTTAGGGATTAGGGTTTTGGTATCTACGAAATACCTAAAAACATTGTATATATTGTATAGTGAATGGTGAAATTTGAGATAATGAATATAAGAAAGGTTTTCCTGGTTGAGGGTTTCCGGTATATATCTTTGTGTACTATGTGAATGAACCATTGATTAAATTATGTTTTGCTTAAGAATCTATATGCATTGCTTTACTTCACGAGTTTAAAACTTACACTTATGATGACTCATTGGCCTATGTTACATCCCTTTCCCTGCTTGCATGACTTAAATCCCATTTTTCCTCCTCAAAAACTTATTTAAAAACCCTTTTTATCAAAGTGTGCTCAACTTTCCTTAAAGCAACTTGCGTATGTATGTGGGTTCCATGTTAGCAAACCGTGTATATGTTAATTTTCTGTCAAAAAATATAATCTCGATATTTTGGGCAGAGTTTATAGGTTTTTTCATTCACTAACTTCCTAAATCCCATACATAACAATTCCAACCATCAAAATGGAGTATAAAAGAGAGCCTTGGGGTGGAGGAAAAATAGGGCTAACAAATGCACCATTATGCTGGCCTTTTGAAGATTGTCTTGTAAGTGCCATGTTTCCCTAGTGTCTGAGATTGTCCCTTCTGCCTGGAAACCCTTGTTTCCATAATTTTAATTTTCCTTATCTTGTCAGGAAGAACACCTTTGTCTTCCTTGGACCTGCTAGAGTGCGGAGTGTTGGAGGCACTCCTATACATTTTCAGACTTGGGTCGAGGAACTTGAAGCCTAGTTCCAGGATGGTGCCATAGTAGTTACAGGTTGTGACCAACCCCTTTTTCTGTCATCAATAAAAGAACTCTCATTCTTGTCTAATTATTTGTGTTATTTTATTATTCTAATGATATTATGTGTATGTTATTTTGAATCTAACATTGAATCTAAATTGATCATATTGAGTTAGTTAGTGGATAACTACTTTCTTACAGTTGCATACTTCTTTGTCTACTGGACTTTCAGAGGGTTGTTGTGAAGGACTTCCATAGAAAAATACATCAGGTGGGATCTACTTCAAATGTAGGATTCCAGGTGCGTTATTCTTCCATTTTTCAGAAAAGTTAGTTATTATAGGTGGTTATTCCTAATTGCTTGTTTAATTAGAGTCTGGGAGAATTTTCCTTGGGTTCTAATATGTTGTGGTTCTAACCCAAAAACCATAAGAAGTAAATTTCCATAACATAATTGGTAACCATACTAGGGATTCTCCCTTTTTTGGGTTATTAAGGATGCTTGTTGGTTGCATTTCTTTTTTAATTGTTTTCTATGTTTTGAACCTTGGTTCAACATTCTCTTGATTTCTCTGATCTTTTTTTAGTCTTCCATCTCTCCTCCCTCAAGTTTGAGGGGTTTTTTTCCTGGGTGTACGTTGGTTTGCTTGAATATAGTCGCGTACATACATGAATTTTCTTGACCAAATTCATGTACATGAGATTATGTATGTGACCTACAGTGGAGAGAGTCACATACAACCCCTAAAAGGTGATTTTTTCACCATTTTTCAGTCTTTTTTAGGCCCTGTTTGAGGGGTCATTTGGACTTTGTTTTGGATGAAATTTTTTGGGGGAGTTGGTAGGTGGATAAAGTATCATATTTTAAGATAAATAATTATTTGTATGCTTATTTTCCTTCTTTCAATCTCTTGGACTACACTTCTATAAGACTAGTTTTGTTCTCAGGATCTCAATTTTCATGTCACTATCATGGTAATTTTTGAAACTTGAGTTTGTATTTGAGTTAGATACTTCTATTTGTGCTTTCCTTGCATTTTTAAAACATTAAAGAACAAAATTTCTTTCTTTTATCATATTTTGTTAGTTTTTTCTTTGGTAGAAAGAAGAACAAAAAAATGAAAAAAAAAAACCTAGTTTTTGCTAGTTAGGTCTCTTTCTTGCTTTGCATTGTTTTGCATTGTTATTTGAAAAATAAAAAGATATTAGCATAAGTTTTTTTTTCTTCTCATCTTGAGAGAATTTTAAAAGAAAAATAAGAAAGAAAATCCTTTTGTTTGTTTCTTTTGTATCTCTTAAAAGTTTCATTGTACATTTTACATCAGGAAAGGAAAAATCTCCATTTCCTGATTTTTTGAAACTTGAGTTTGTATTTAAATTTGATACTTATATTTGTGCTTTCCTTGGATTTTTCAAACATGAAAGAACAAAATTTCTTTCTTTTATCATCTTTTGCTAGTTTTTGCTTTGGTAGAAAGAAGAAAAAAAAATGAAAAAAAAAAAACCTAGTTTTTGCTAGCTAGGTCTCTTTCTTGCTTTGCATTGTTATTTGAAAAAGAAAAAGATATTAGCATAAGATTTTGCTTTCTTCTCATCTTGAGAGAATTTAAAAAGAAAAATAAGAAAGAAAATCCTTTTGTTTGTTTCTTTTGTATCTCTTAAAAGTTGCATTGTGCATTTTACGTCAGGAAAGGAAAAATTTGCATTTCAAGGTTTGAAGGATTGTTCATGCATTTTTTCTTTTTTTTTTAACTATTTTTCATTGAAGAATTAGTGTAAAGTTTTATTTGTCAATGTTCTTATAAGTTTCATTTTTGCACGAGTCTCAAACAACATCAATTGCACTTCCATAGCCTTTGAGTAAAGAACAACCGCTAAAACGAACGCTAAATTTAAACTATATTAGACTTTGTTTCTAGGGTTCATAAATAAGTTTAGGGTTAGGGGCTTGCATTAGGATTGGAGAGAAAACTCTCCAAGGTTGGTAATAAAACATAGGAGTATGAGCCAGGGAGAGTTCAAACCCAACTATCGTATAAGTATAGCCGGGAAGATCCTCTTACACAAGATTCAAACACGAGGTCGCTTGAAGGGGATCCGAGAAGATAACCCCTCTGAAGCTTAACTAATCATAATGGAGAGATCGTATATTGGGGTTTTTTCCAGTGCCCTTACCTCCATGAGAGGCAGTTATTTCAAGGCTTTAGGCTTAGTTAACCTTCCCATATGTTCGAGCTTGATTTTCGATTGTACCCCACGGACGCTAACTATGATTTGGTGACCTTAGTTTCTTTTCCTAGGGATCTCAAACGTGACTATGGGGGGTTTCCCATGGTACCTGGGGTAGACTTTGTATCACACTTTTAAATATGTTTGGAGGGTTCCCCATGAAGCATGGGTACTTGCACTGTATAATTATGGTTAGTGGAGGTTGGGGTAATTGCTTCTCACTCATTCGTTCGCTGGTTCAAGGGACTTAATCAACTTGTGCCTTCATCTCGAAGGTCCCTTTCAACTTTTTCATTAATTTGGACTCAAGACCTTATCCACCTGGGTTGAAGTTTTGGAGGAGTTCATTGCTTGTGATGTTTCTCTTAGGACATTCTAGTGGAGTGTTTCTTTGTATAGTTGTGTTTCTTAGTGTCAGCATCACATCTTTTGGATCGTTAATTCAAGGTGGTCCACCAACCACTACACTGGTTGGGGAGGACCCCTAGTCTTTCTCTTGAAAGTGTGGAGTCTCCTCCTAGAAGGCATGGGATTTTATACCACTGGTTTTCCAGAGTCAGTGCGTGAGAATTTTATGGACATGAAAAATCCCACAGGGGACGAACCTATACATAAGAAAGTTTTGGCCAAAGTTCCTAAGGATACCAACCAAGGGACCCCTTCCCAAGGGGATTCTTCTGTTTTTCGTTCTTTGCAAATGTTGGTGTCCCCTTGATGGAAACTTTGAACATTCTTGGGTTGAATGTACGTCTATCGGTTTGGATGTGGACCACTTTGAATGTATCGAATGCTCTTGATGGTTCTCAAATAAACACCTTATGTCATGGGTATCATATGGATGTTGATCCTTTACCTTCTACATCCACGAATTCTACTCCTTCTCCTTCTCCCTCTTCTAGTGAAAGTTTCACTACTAGTAACCAGAAGTATAAAAGGAATTGGAAGAGGAAGGGTAAGAAGAATAAGTCACCAACCTCTTCTAGTCACATTGGACACATGTCACCAGCCTCTGCTAGTCATGCTAGGGGAAAGCAAACAGCTTATGTGAGTCATGATGGGGGAAAGAGCCTAGTCCCTACAAGTCATACTAGAGTTCAGCAACCAACCGCTGCTAGTCATGCTAGGAGCATGAAACCAACCTCTACTAATCATTTTGGATATATATCAACAACCTCTGCGATTCATGTTGAATACAAGCAACTAGTCGCTGCAAGTCATGTTGGGGGCATGAGTCTGGTTAATTCTAGTCATACTAGACAAATGTCACCAACCTCTACAAGTTATGTCAGACATCAGCACCTAGTTGTTGCAAGACATGTTGGGTGCAACCCACCGGCCATTGTAAGTCACATTGGGGGCATTGATATGATTGATAATCCTAGATGTATAGGACTTAAGCCCAAGTTCCCTTGTAATATTTGCAAAGGAGATCACCTTACTCATTTGTGCCTTTCTATTGTTATGCTACGAAGAGTGTGGTCCATGTCTGAAGTCCCTTCTAGTTCTAAGTCATATTTGGTTTCTCGACAATCTAATCAATTGTTGGTTGATGAAGTGATCATGTCGATCCCATCTTCGACTAATGCGATTCTCATTTTGGGGGGTGATGCGTCTCTTGACCATATTGTCTCGCATCCTATTCAACTATTGGTTGAGGAAGTGATCGCATCAATGCAATCTTTGGTCGATACCACTCTTCTCTTGGAGAGTGACAAGTCTAAGGAAGTGATCTCGTTCATGCAATCTTTGGTTGATCCCACTCTTATTTTAGGGAGTGATGCATCTTTTGACCATGTCCTTAGCATTTCCAGTTCAGTACCTTCTGAACAAGGGGGAATTCCACTCTCTTTGAGTACGCACCCTCCAAGTCCTAGGATGGTTTCCTTTGATTGGAATGATCTTTTGGAGCCTCACCTTCCTTATTATATACCTTTCCAGATAATGGTTCTGGTTGAATCTATGTTTAAAGTCATTTGTCGATGTATTGTAGATGAAGGATCCTCTACATGTATTTTAGCCTCCTCGGCTTGTCGAGCTTTGGGTTCTCCCAAGCTTGTGTCAACTACCAGTGAGTTTTTGGCTTTCGACAGAAGACCGAGTGAAAGTTTGGGGATTCTTCCTCAGTTTCCTATCACGTTAGGTGGGAAGACTATCCTTGTCGATCTTTTAGTGGTCTCGGGCCCTTTAGAATTCAATATTATTTTTGGGCATGATTATGTTTATGCTATGAAGGTTGTGGTGTCTACGCTCTTTTGTGTGATTCATTTCTCTCACAAAATAAGCATTATCACTATTGATCAACCATCGTCTAATAATCACCATCCTAGTTCGACTTTAGTTCAGCTTTCTCCTTTTTTTGTTCCTAGTGTTTGAGTAGACTCTTCCCCACCATGGGTGAATTATGTGGCATATTATCCTTGGTCTTCAACTCCTTCTGAGAAGAATCCTTTACAGTTATGTTCACCTTCTCAAGACAAGGTCTCAACAATTGATCAAGTGTTTTATCCAATTGGGGCATGGGAGACCTTGCTTCCCCCTACTCACTCGAGTAATATGGTGTTTCCTCTTGAGTCTTATCTTACTATTTGTAAGACCTTGAGCCCTGGTATTTGTGTGTTTTCAAGCCCTGGTTTCATGGATGTTGAGTTGCCTTCAAATGAGGATATCATTGAAGCTATGATTATGTATTTTCGACATCTTCCTGGACTGGAAACTTCACAGGTTTGTTACCAAAGAAACCCTTGGCCTAAGCCTATCAATGGGATTTACCTGGAGCAATACAATGCATAAGTCATAAGGTTGTGTGTTGCTTTGTACATATTGTACTTTTAAGGTTTCTTGTATCCAAATTCCATATCCCATAATAATTTTTTTTATTATTATAGGCTTCTATATTGGACTTATTGACTTCTATGTGAGCATTTTTGGTCTTATATATAGGACTTTAAAGACAATTTTATTTGGTACCTTTTCTTCCCTGTCAATCCATTCTTGCAGGTAATGATCTCAAAACTAGCATATAGGTTAGATTTTCCCCATTTTAGTACCTTCTAAACAAGGGGGCATTCCACTCTCTTCAAGTATGCTACCTCCAAGTCTTGGGATGGTTTCCTTTGATTGGAATGATCTTGTGGAGACTCGTCTTCCTTCTTATGCACCTTTCTAGATAACGGTTTTGGTTGAATCTATGTTTAAAGGCATTCATCGATGTATTGTACATGAAATATCCTCTGCGCATATTTTAGCCTCCTTGGCTTGGCAAGCTTTGGGTTCTCCCAAGCTTGTGTCAACTACCAGTGAGTTGTTGGATTTCGACAGAAGACCTAGTGAATGTTTGGGGATTCTTCCTCAATTTCCTATTACGTTAGGTTGGAAGACTATCCTTGTCAATATTTTAGTGGATTTCCCTCACAATGGAAACATTGTCACTATTGATTAGCCTTCATCTAATAATCATCATCCTAGTTCAAATTTTGTTCAATTTTCTCTGTTTTGTGTTCCTAGTGTTCGAGTAGACTCTTCCACACCACGGGTGAATTATGTGGTGTCTTATCCTTGGTCTTCAATTGTTCCTGATAAGGATCCTTTATAGTTATGTTTTCCTTCTCAATACAAGGTCTCAACAATTAATCAAGTGTTTTATCCAATGGGGGCATGGGAGCCCTTGCGTCCCCCTATTGGCCCAATTAATCTGATGTTTCCTATTGAGTATTATATTACTATTTGTAAGACCTCAAGCCCTAGTATTTGTGTGTTGTTGAGCCTCGATTTCATGGATGTTGAGTTGCCTTCAAATGAGGTTTTCCTTGAAGCTATGATTATGGATTTTTGACATCTTCTTGAACTGGAAAATTTACAGGTTTGTTACCAAAGAAACCCTTGGCCTGAGCCTATCAATGGGCTCTACTTGGAGAAATACAATGCATAAGTCGTAAGGTTGTGTGTTACTCTATACATATTATACCTTTAGGGTTTCTTTTTTTCAAGTTCCATATCCCATAATACTTGTTTTTATCAGAGGTTTCTATATTGGACTTATTGACTTTTATGTGAGCATTTTTGTTCTTATATATAGGACTTTGAAGACAATTTTCTTTGGTACCTTTTCTTCCATGTCGATCCATTCTTACAGGTAATGATATTGAAACTAGCATATAGGTTATATTTCCCCTTCATGCATTCTTGTATTATTTGTTTCTTGTTTCATTTTACCTTAGGATCGACCCCACTGAGTTGTGACACATAACCATTTTTGTTGTTTAGAAGTGTTGTAATTCACGTGGTAGAGCCTATCGTTCATGCGTGCCCTATTTAGAACCTTGTTCGCAGTTTGGCTCCCATGCTGAAATAATTTCATAGGCTTCAGAGTCATGTTTAGTCTCATCATGACTTTGTGTTGAAGCCTCATACCTTCTTCTCGGTCTTATTCTGGATAATACGTTATGAGGATCCCTCATTTGTGTGTTAAGTTGTGACCGCCTAGCATATTGACAGCTTGCAATTTTTGGGCCTAATGTCAGCTTAAGATTGTTGTTGTATAAGCCAATTGTATGCATTCTCGAATAGTCAGCAACCCTGCAATTTTTTTGTTTTGTGACTTGACACCTTATCCTTGGAGGAAAATTCCCCCGAGTGTCCATATCATGCACATGCTTTCCTTGCATAGAGCATAGGTATGTTCCTTGCACTTGGAACTTGTTTGATTTCCCAGGACAATTGTTTCCTCCACTATACTATAGCATTATTTTATACTTTTTTGGGCTTTATAACATGAAAAAGACAAAAAAAAAAATCAAAAAATAATGATGGGAATGAGTCACATTTTTTATATGGAAACTACATATGTCACCTTTGAACAGAGCACAATCTCATGAATCCTTACCTCATCATTATTGGTTTAGTATGGCTTTAGGAGAGCCTTCCTCGTTATTGAGTTGAATCTCCTCTAGCTGGTTATTCTTCCAGCCATATGGACCATTTGTTAACACCTCCTGTGTCGCAGACGTATCCCAACTTATAGTCCATGTTGCCTTAGTCACATTTTGTGTCTTTTCTTTCTTCAAGGGAAGTCAACCTGTGTTGGCCATTCTACAGAAACCTTGTGTTTCCAATTTGGCCTTCTCGTATAGAAGGAAATGATTGAAAATTAAATGGATTCAAAATCCAATGTTTGAGATTTGATAATGGATCAGAGTTTAATTCAAAGGAATTTATGGATTATGTAGCAAGTATGGAATAAAAAGGCAACCATTCATTGCTAGGACACCTCAATAGAATGGAGTTGTCGAAAGGAAGAACAGGACAGTACAGGAAATGGCTCGAACTATGTTAATGGATTCCAAGTTGAGAGATGTCTTTTGGGTACATGCAGTGTATACATCAGTTCATATTCAAAACAGAGTAATGCTTAGAAAAAATAGTGATAAGACTCCCTACGACCTATGGAAAGGAAGATCAGTGATTGTGAAACACTTCAGAGTTTTTGGAAGTAAATGTTCCATCAAAAGAGAAGATGGAAGAATGGGAAAATTTGATTCTCGTGTGGAAAAAGGCATACTTATCGGGTATTCGAGCTCAAGGAAAGCATATAAATGTTTCAATCTAAGGCTCAACAAAGTTGTGGAAAACATCAATGTGATGGTTGATGAGACAAGTGGACGAAAAATAAAGGAAGAAGAAAAGGAGTCAATGGAACATGTTCATGAAGAAGAATCAAAGGAATAAGAAGTAGCTGAATGGGAGGATGAAGAAGAGCAATTAGAATCAGAAGAGAAAGAACAACAAGATATTCAAGTACCTCCAAAGACACCAAGCAAAAGAATATAGAAGAATCATCTATTGGAGCATATTATCGAGAACAAAGATTCAGGCGTTGAGACTAGAAGAGGAATTTGTTCACCAGAACAACTGCACCTAGCACTCTTATCCTCGGTGGAGCCAAGCAGCTTTGAAGAAGCCAGCAAGGATGAATTATGGATAAAAACCATGGATGAAGAGTTGGATAAGATAGAGAATAATGACACTTGGGAATTGGTTCCAAGGCCAAGGTACAAGAATGTGATCGGCACAAAGTGTGTCTTCATAAACAAATTGAATGAAGATGGACAAGTTACCAAGAACAAAGCTAGATTGGTATGTAAAGGATATGATCAGGTTGAAGGTATCAACTTTGAAGAGACTTTTGCCCCAGTTTCCAGAATGGAAGCAATCAGATTGATCCTCGCTTATGCATGCTCCAAGGATATTAAAGTGTATCAGATGGATGTGAAATCAGCCTTCTTGAATGGGGATCTAGAAGAAGAAGACTACATTGAACAACCAGAAGGATTTTAGTTGCCAAAGAATGAAGATTATGTTTGTAGGTTGAAGAAGGCCTTATACGGTCTCAAACAGGCCCCTAGAGCATGGTATTCTGGACTGGACAAATATATACAGTAGCAAGGGTTCAGGAAAGGAAACGCAGACAACAACCTCTACATCAAGGTAACTCAAGATAGTATTTTTTTAATTGAAGTTTGTGTTGATGATATTATTTTTGGAAGTGATGATGACAGGTTGAGCCAGAAATTTGCAAAGGATATGCAGAATAAATTTGAAATGTCATTTCTTGGAGAACTATCCTTTTTTTGGGGTCTTTAGATATGTCAAAGCAAGTATATCAGAGAAATGCTAAAGAGGTTCAGAATGGAAGATCGAAAACCTGACAATACCCCTATGAAAACTAGTTGCAAGTTAGGTAAATATGATGAATAAAATGATATAGATCATAGGAAGTACAAGTCAATGATTGGTAGCTTACTTTATGTGACAACATCCATACCACATGTAATGTAGGAAATTGGACAAGTGGAACGATTTCAAGCAGCACCAAAGGAATCACATGTTCTAGTAGTAAAGAGGATCTTCAGATATCTCAAGGGTACAGAAGAGTTTGGATTATGGTATACAAAAGGAAAATATCTATCACTTGTTGCCTACATAGATGCAGATTGGGCAGGTTGCATTGATGACTGAAGAAGTACAAGTGGAGCAGTGTTCTACGTGGGTGAGTGTTTGGTATCTTCACTAAGCAAGAAACATATATTAGTATCATTGTCTACAGCTGAAGCAACGTATATTGTAGCAGCAACATGTTGTACACAGGTTCTATGGATGAAACAAACTTTGAAAAATATATAGGTTGAGTATAATGAGCCCATTCTGATATATTGTGATAATACAAGTGCCATCAGTATCTCAAAGAATCCAGTGATGCACTCCAAGACAAAGCACATTCCAATCAAGTATCATTTTTTGTGGGAACACGTTGCAGAGAAGAAAATTCGAGTTGAGTATGTTTCCAACAAAGAATAGATTGCAGATATCTTTACAAAACCACTTCCAAGGGAAGCTTTTGAGTATCTTCATCAGAAACTTGGCATAGTTTCTTCCCCAAAATGAATTTTGAATGTTATTCTTATATGTCTTAGATTTACACAAGGAAGCGCCATAAAGAGAACAGTACATTTTGGGGGAGCACTGTCAGGAATAGTTCAGTCAAGAGGAGCAACCCCAAGGACAGTTCAGTTAGGGGGAGAATCTTTGATGGGAAGTTACCTTTTCCATTGATGTCAAAGGAGGAGAGATTTATTAGATTCTTGGAGAGCGAGAAGAGAGGCATGTTTCCAGGGGGAGCGATGGTCATAGGGGGAGCATTAGAGATATGACTTCGGCGTTGCATCAGAGTGTTGTGATCAATGCCAAAGGGGGAGATTTTTTATTAATTGGGTTGGTTGTCATTGATTTCAACCCTTGAAGCAAGTCTGGTAGAAAATTTTGGTAGCCCCAACTATATGGTTAAGGGACTTAATATTGTTTGAGGTATAAATGTATGAATATCAGTGTATTTTTAGGTAAGACTATTCTATATGGATAGTACATGTCATGCCATTTCCGGTTGTATGTGGAATGTCACATAAATCCTCATGGTTAGAGAGTTATGGCCTTGTGAAGTTCTGAGCTATCTAGCAGGTCAAATAAGTCAAACTATTCTAGAAACCCCTAGAAGAAGTTAACTAGTCAAAGTGGGTGAAACTAGGAGTTGATCATGGGTTAAGTTGTTGCAATAAGAAAATAATTAAAAATATATTTGTTGCAACTAGAATTGGAGAGTTTACTATTTGTGGATAAAGTGGTTATAAGTGGACAAGTGGTTGTAAGTGGACAAGTGGTTGTAAGTGGATTATCCCTAAAAGAAGGCAATTGGGTTAAGTTGGTTAGAAGGTAATCCCTAGAGGAAGCTACTTGGAGAATATAAATAAGAGAGAAAGGGTATCCTATTAGCACCTATTGAGCACATTGAATATATATTATTGTGTAAGGTTTATTGCAGGAACTCATTGACACATCTAAAGTTACGCAAGTCTGAGGTATCATGAAGGGTTGATGGTGAAAGTTTTGAAATTGCAGAAATACCGAAAAAACCCAAGTTTTTTAGGTGTATGTGGGCTGTAGTGGAGAAGGTCGCGTACGTATGCGGGGTGGCAGTATAAAAGGGCATGTACATGTGGGAAAAGCCATGAAATCTTGAGTTGTTGAAGTTACTAGATTCTTCGAGTCTGAAAGCAAGCTCCCAGGAAGGTCTACATTGATCAGGTACATTAGATCTATCTACAGGTTCAAAAGGTATGTCTTATTTCTACTTGTAATTGGATATTGTTGTCTACATGAGATATGGTTATGGAGGTTTGATGATTTTCCCTAGAGAGGTTGTTGGTTGTATGGCATTTGTGGTATGATCTAGATCTATAAAAATACAACACTTGTATGTTGGTATTATTCATTGGTACATCTTGTTGGTTCAAGTGTTGAGACATAGCTAGTATTTTTTTGGTACATGGTTGAGATATTTTGGTTCTGGAATGGTTGTGAAGTTGTTTTTGGAGTTTGAAGTTGCATATCAGTGACGGATTGATTTATGTTCCATGTTAGGGTTATTACATTTGTTCATGATTGTACACACATGTATGGCACACGACTAGAGAGACATATATGCACTTGGTTAAGGGATATATAAGATGATGTATGCATAGGGAATAACTACAGATAAGACACAGTGATAGGTTGCAGGTTAATGTGATAGAGGCAGCAAAGTGTTTGAAGTTTCATAGAAAGATGAAAACCCTAGCTTTCTAAAGGTGTATGTAGGCTATAGTATAGACAGGTCGCGTACATATGCATGATGTAGTATAGACAAGGCACGTACATACGTGAGTTGCAGCATATACAGGTCGTGTACCTATTGGGTTTTGTTGGTACAGGCTTAGTATAGGTACAAGTTGGTTACAGGTCAGTGGCACAGGTTGGTTACAGGTTGTTGGCATAGGTTGGTATAGGTTTATAGTGGTATATCTCACAATGATAGTATGGAAGTGGTTTCATCATCTATTTGAGACTTATATTTTAGGGCAGTAGGACGGGGAAAGGATAGGTGGTTGTAGCCACCTTCGAGTTGTAGTTGGAGAATGTAGGGGGTTGTAGCCTTCTTCTAGTTGTATCCATAGAATTGGGGAGTTGGAGCTTCCCTCGGGTTGTAGCCTGAAAATATAAGGGGTCGAAGCCTCCTTCCAGTTGCATTTGGAGAACAAAGGAAGTCGGTGCTTCCAATCAATGCAAGTCTTAAACACATATAAGAAAAAGCATTATGTGGTTTTCTCCCGCATTGAGTTTCCACGTAAAAATACTAGTGTATTGTGTATGTGTATGATTGTTCATTGTTCATGGCTTATTTACTCTACACTTGTTTAATGATAATGGTATATTGATCATAAAGATAAATAACACTTACATATTGTGGTTAAAAGGATTAAAAAGCTCTATTATTGATTCATCCCCCCTCTCAGTAATCCAACACTAATTTGATTTTCTAATTTGACTTTATGTCTATTACATTTTATCCCTTTAATTTATGTTGTTCAATATCTCAGTTTGTCTCATGAAATATCAAATGGTCATTAATTGATGTCCCTGGCAGATTAAGTAATCTTATGAGTGTTGTCTCCTTCCTCCCTAGAATAGTGGTAACCACTCTCATTATCCCCTGCTCTTAATGCCCTTGACTTGGGATATAAGAAGTAAAAATTACCATCCTTTGAGGGTGAAGAGATAGGAGAATAGGGGTTGAGATTGAGCATCATTTTTACTACTAGATTAATTTTGCATTCTTAGTTTTAGCATCACTTCATTACTAGTTTCTAGATAGTGTAGATGGGAAGCCTTGAATAGAGTGTTACTGCTAACTTAAGGGACATGATGATGAAGAGGTTGTTAAACCTCTGATGCGTGACTTTATCTATTTTCAATATCTCTATTGAACCATCCCTATAGCAGCTAACCAAGTCATTATATCACCTCTTTTGCTTCTTGTAAGCAAGGGGAGTGAAGGTCATGAGAAAAACTACTGAAAGGAAAGGGCTAACAACATTCAAGCTAGCATTAGGATACACATTCATCAAGTCTATAAGTCAGATTGTACTACTATAATTTCACATATAGTGCATAGTATCTCATCAAAGGAGCATGTCTCTAGATTGATAAATTAAAATCAAGCTAAGGAATTCAACATTCTTGTTGCAATTATTTGGCCCATCCAAGATCCAAGAATATGACATGTTAGTTAAGCCCACCAAAATGGTTAAAGGGAAAGGTTTGGCTGAACTCATGGAAAAAGTGAACTTACAAGTTTTAGGTGCCAATGCACTAGAAGGATAATCAAAAATCACCATGGAGAAAGAGGGGAAATCCCTTATCAAGTCCCTCTATCATTAGTCCATGTGGTACTATGGCATTTCCTACCTATTGACCACTTGACAATGTCCCTAATGTCTGAACAAGTCTCAAAAAAGGACTTTGAAGCTCAAAACAACCAAGTACTATATAGTTTCAGTGGAGTTACATTAGAAATATCATGAATGTTTGTTGCTCAAACGTATGCTAGAAGAAGAAGTGGAGGGCATGGTCAAAGACATGTACCAAGGAATTTGTGGAGGTCACCTCATAACTAAGGAAATATCATAGTAAATACTAAAGTTTGGATATTTCTAGCCTACATTGTTTTATAATGTCCATAGATTTGCTAGATCCTGCCATGAATGCCAAACCTTTTCCAGGTAGACAAAGGATCCCTACCTTACACATGAATCATGTCCAACTAGAAGCTCATTTCTAGTAATGGGACCTTGATTTCATGGGATAAATATATCCCCTTTCTAGTGGCCAACATAGATGGATCCTAACTACCATAGAATACTTCATTAAATGAGTAGACTTCAGCCAAACCAAGCAAGCCACTAAAAAAGTTGTTAACAAATTCCTTGAGGAAAATAGCTTAACCTAATTTGGTTTCCCTCAAAAGATTGTGACCAGTAATGCTTAAGATTTTATTTCATTAATTTGTGTATCCTTTTTCCAAAATTACAATATCATCCTAGGGAATTCCTCCAAATACTACCCACAAGGGAATGGCTAAGATGAATCCTCAAACAAGATTTGCATGAGGATCATAAACAAGATCTTGGAAAACAATAAAAAGGCATGTGATACATAGCTTAGGTATACACTATGGGAAGATAGTATCAACATAAATATACCCATAGGAAAAAACCATTTTCAGTTGGTGTAAGCCATGGAAGTAGTACTTCCTATTCAACTGGAGATGCTAGTGATGAAGCTTTTGTAGGATATAGTGGTAGAATGAGACAAAATCAAGAGGAGGATAAATCAATTGGTATAGGTGAAATAAAAAATAAACCAAGTGTATCATATCTTTTAAGAGTATCAACAAATGATGAAGGAGGATTTTTATAATAAATCCAATCCTAGGAACTTTAAAGAAGGAGACTTAGTATTAATGTGGGATAAGAGGCATGAAAATTCTAGTAAACATGGGAAGTTTGATAGTGTGTGGCTAGTGCCCTATGTGATTAAATACGTCTATCGAAAGATCCTCGATGATTTTCAATTGAAAAATATACAAGGTTATTTGTTGGATTCCCCTTTCAATTATAGGCACCTCAAATTGTTCATCAATTGAAGGAAGGGCTTGAAGAACCCACCTTGTACTATATTAGTGTAGGTTTTGAATCTTCCTTTTTTCATGTCTCTCCAAGGTTTTCCCTTTCCTTCTATTTACATTTCTTTGAGATTTGTTGAGATATTCTTAAGAAGACCAAAATAGACATTTTGACTCCATAAGCCTCATGTTTTACTCCATATCCCAATGGATTAAGGAACAAGTATGTTTCAACCAAGAGATGTCGCATTTGGCACCTCATGGGGAGGAGCCATCCCACAAAAAGAGTTGATGTTGTCACCTTGTTGATCCCTCAATAATTTCATGGAAAATTGAATTTGAATTCAATCCTTATCTTTAAAGTCAATATTTAAGGGTTGTGAGACTTAGCCAATTTATCTATATATTCAAGTCTTTGTAAATGTTTGGAAGCTTTCTCTTTGTTGAAGGACCTTGTTAGCACTAGATGTCCCACCTAGACTGCTTTAGGTGTGAGCCTAATACCCATCAAAAAGATGAAAATGTTTTCAAAGTGTAGCAAATGGATGAGATACTCAGTTTATAACATCAACACAACCTCCAAGAAATACACACCAGCAAGCAAGGCTTTGAATAGCTTCAAATCAGTGTTTAGAGATATCAATAGAAATATGGAAGACTTAGTAAGGAATATGAGATACATGCAGCAGGTTACATCAAGTAGTTCTAAAACACATATAGAAGAAATATCATCGATTAAGAACTTGCTAATCAATAAGAGGGAGCACATTGATCATATTTGCATCAATTACAAACAATAAATCATTTATTGTAAGAAGGAACAAGCATAAAGATGAATCCTTCATCAATAGCTAACATCAAAGTGAGATAGAAACACAGAGGTGACAGTATGAAAAGAAATTGATCATTCACTATTAAATATTCTTGAATCTGATACATACATCTGGAAACTTTGTTGCAATTGAAAACTAAAGACAAGAGACTCGTTGTCTCACCATTCGAACCTTCTCATAGAGTTACAATGCATCTTAAATAACAAAACATCCAAAAATATCTCTACAATTCGCCACCTAGCTTCTACATAGGATTTTATGCCTAAGAGAGTCGTGGCACTAGGTGCACAACATAAATGTAACAAGAATGATATTGATCCACGTGGATATTGGTGGCCACCCACCTATTCCAACTGGCTCCTCGTGTCCATTTTTTGTTCAGCACGTTCTTTTGTACTACTTTGTAATTGTGGGTTCTACACTTCTAGGGTTTTCTAAAGCCCCACACATCCTCCAGGTGGATACGAGTGGCCTCTCGCCTAATCCAACTAGCTTATTTTCATGTCAGCGCATCTTGTTATAATTCCAGGGCCGTTTTGGGGCCCTAAATGTTGTTTTTTTGGCTCTCCATAGTCAAGATGTAGATGAAATCAAAGTTTGACAGCGGAATGTGTGGTTCTTTGAAAGACCTTTCCAATGGGCTATCATGCGCCTAAAACAGAGGTCGTATGCAAAATTT
The DNA here is from genome assembly GCA_009831015.1 of Picea engelmannii. NCBI lineage: Eukaryota > Viridiplantae > Streptophyta > Pinopsida > Pinales > Pinaceae > Picea > Picea engelmannii. Next base: position 57,016 of record ML822511.1, on the reverse strand, counting down.
ACGACCCTTGGAAGTTGAGGTACCAAATTACACCAACTTACCATATGGACCACATGACTTTTGGCGTTTCACCTTCTAGGGTTAGGTTTTTGGATGTCTAGGATTTTGGCATTCATGAGTAATATCAAAAAGGCCTCTGGAGCCTCATTGTAATCCATTCTGCTCAAACGAATGTGCGTAGCAGCCACATCTCTTCTTGGAGATAGCCACCACCATTCGAGCAAGTGTTTAAGTTCTGCAGTTTTACCGTTTCAACTTATTTCATTATTTAATAGAAGATAATGTTCACTGGATAATTATGTTATTCTTCATATCTCTATTTTTATTGTATTTGGTCTGTTAATCAATTCGTTCTGCTCCTAAATCCATATCATCTATATTCCGGGAAAATGTTGGCATCATTATAGGAAATTGTTGACAACTTGATGCATGTGGCTTAACTGTGGGTATATCCTTGAGGCAAGTGGCCCTTGATGTGCAACTAGTATTTGAGGAGATTATCTGAACTCAATATGACACCCAACAGTCTTCATCAACTCAAAATCCTCGTGACACCCAGTTCGCAGCACCTGCATTACAAACTGTCCTAAAAAAACCAGTTCTCAATGCCCTTGACAGCACGCGTTGTGAACTTTCCTGTAGGTTATTTTTTACATCTAAAATGATTTCAATTGTTTAAATATTGTAAAAAAAGTTTGGAAACCCTTCCAGGACCTACTACAATCTTCTGAAACATGAAGTAACCTTTGTAGAAGTCATATGAATATGGTAACCTCTGTTTAAGACAAAACTCATTACTCGTGTTATAAGTATGTGTATAAAAGTAAACCATCGCAAAAATTGATGTTGATGTAGAAATAATATCATGTCTTCGTCTTTTCCTAGTGCTTCTTCTAGTATCCACGTGAGCTAACATATCGAAATTCCTTTTTGTTACCTTCTCCTTGCAGGGTTTCAACTCTAATTTCAACTTCATGATTTCAGCTTGGCAAGTTGTCTTTGACCTATAAACATTCTTCAGTTGCCTATGCAAAGGTAGATATATCTTAGCCAAATATCTTGCTTTATCAATAGTCTTTTCATATAAATCTAACATATCCTTCAACTTGATTTGGGCCTTCAATTTTTCCTCTTTTAATTTTTCATTTTCATCTCTTGTATCATTGAGTTGCATCCTGAGTATTTTGAAAGTAGGATTACTTTCATGAGAAGGGGAGTTGATCTCAATAATCTCTATTGGTTGCTTGGAAGGCTGAGTTTTATCCTTTTGTTACGTTGAGGCTTTTGTTGTACTCTCTTCCACGGGAATATGTTACTTAGTTGATGATCTAGTGAAAGGTTTTCTAGGCTTGACCTTTTCTGTAGCAACAGGTGGGGAAAATACAAGTTTTTTACCCTTTATATTCCTTATTTTACTTGATGATATCTCCATATGTGTAGGTTCTGCCATAGGAGAAACTTCTCTATCAGGAGGTTGGGAGGGACCACCTTCAACTGTTTTATCAGTAAACTGAATGGATTTATCACTTATGGTCATCTTCCTCTTTTTACTTGAATCTGAGTGCATAGTCTTCTCAGCAGGAGTAGGTGTTTGTCTTTTTTACTGTGGTGTGTTAGCAACACCTGCCTGAAAACCTGATGCAACTAGGAAAACCTCCTAGTCAGTATTGGTCTTCTTCAACTCTTCCAATACTAACATCTTGATTAAATCAGAGTGAAAAACATTGGTGTTCACTTGCTTAGATTTATCTTTGACCCTATCTGACATCTTACCAATACTCCTAAAAAGATAAAAGGGAATATTTGTGGACTCTTTCCCAGTAAAGTGTAGTAGAAATCTAATATGGTATTGATAAACCATATTGAACCTTCCTTCACAAGTGAAGTGCCTCTGAATAAATGAGCATTTTGTCAAAATACTCCAGCATATGACTTCTTGTCACTCCCTTGGATAGGTTGTCTCCTTGATCTTCAGGTTTTAGGAATTCCTTGGAAAAAGTAGAATTCAAAGAAATGGATTCAAACCATTTTTCACCACAAGCAGGTATCTATGAGGCTATAGAAATAGAATGCTCTGAGACTTCAAACTCTAGTGACCCCACCTTAGTCTTTGTCCCACTGAAATTGAATGAAAATTGTTTAGCTACCTAAGGATGTACTCTTTCCATTCTCACAAAAAATCAGGCAACCACTCTCTGGAATGCTTCCTTTAAAAATGGTTAAGAACTCATAAGTTGCAAGTCATGTGGCTCAGACCTTACAATTTCTCCCCATTTGTGAACCTTATTACCTTGTTGACTATCCATGATAGTTGTTTTGAAAACCCTTTACCCTGTTATAACAATTTGTTATCAGATGTTTGATGAAAACAGGAAAATTAGGGTTTTTGATAGAATTTGCACAATTTAGGGTTTACTTGAATGAAATATTCATGTACAGCAACAATGTGAGAATTAAACGGTTGCAAGTAGGCGATGAGAGGAAAAGAAAAAAATCCCAAATTGGATGAGGTTGCATTCCAGCAAAAATTGTAGCAATTATGTGTGAAACAGAGGATTCGCAGCGCACAGTTGAGTTCGCAGTGCACAGTTTTATACTAGGTTTTGATGAAAAGGTTTGCAAAACTCCTAAGTCTGAAAAGGGAATTGACTTTGAAAAAAGATAAAACCTCATACCTGAGTGCATCATAGTCAAGGAGGGTATGGTCTTATGAGAAAACAAAGGTTTCGTGGCACCTTAAACGCATACAGTTTGTAGCATCATCAAGAAAATGCAGTGGATAAGGTCACTAGTGCAAGAAATAGCTACAAATTGATCTTATTGGTATAAAGAAGGAAACTTGAAATTGATAAGTTTTAGGATACCAATACTGTAGGTTTTTTTATCAGTGCAAGGAGTTTGCAACACAGAAAAAATCACAACAACTAGGATCTAGTATAAAAACCTTCAGACAATGCACAATCATTAAATAGGGTACCTGGTATATCTGAAACTTCAACTACTCTCTCATGAGCTAGATTGTCATTTTCCTAGAAGCACTCAATCCACCTTCATCTGCTACAGACAACTCGCAGCACCATAATTCAAACCAATTGGCAACGTGCTTCATTCAAATTGATAGACCTATTTCTTGAAACTAACCTGAAGAACATGATGAATTAAAGGCACTGAAAACAATAAGTTATCCCTTGAAATTTTTCCAAGGCATAATGATGTGTGATTAGTGCAAGAGGTACTTTCTTGATATGCTGTGAACTTTCAGGTGAGTTTGTAGCAAGTCGACTTGACACTTGATTTGACTGTCAAACAGTTGAAAACGATATAAGGAACCTTTGTACACCCCTTTGAGACAAAATGCATGATAATGATAAGTTTTAAGTCCAAGGGTGTGACCAATGGTTACCCTTATTTTTTTCACGATGATGAACATTATCATGACACCAAGACTCTTACATGGACTAAGATCAAATTTGTTTCCTCATGAAAGAATCAAACATAATTTGTTGACATAAGACGTGACTCAAAACCTAAAAATAAAAAGACCCTATGACTCAAACCTAGAAACTTAAAAAAAATTGACCCCTACACATACTATGTGCTAACATCTGGCTCCACAGGGGATGGAGACCTCCCTGTGAGGGTCCAAGAACATTGCAGTTCCAGTTTCTTATCCATTGGGAAAGGAGTCATTCTTAAAAGAAAACAGAACTAATTGATAGACTGGAATGGTATTTACAATGAAAAGAAACCACCTGTGGATTTTACAAAAAGTATTTTTTGAGAAAATGCCAATGAACTGGGCCACTAGAAATTTCAGCATCTTCCAAATTATGTAGCTTAAAAGTATTATTTTTCAAAACTTCGGAAATATTAAAAGGACCAACCCAAAGGGCTTCGAATTTACCACGTTTTCCTTTATCTTGCCTCTGACCATCCCACTTGAGTTCCATGTATCCAAGCTGGAAATCTTCCTTCGTCACCTTCTTGTCAAAATTTTCTTTGTTTTTTTGTGGATGACTTTGTTCTTTGTCAAAAAGTTGCTCTTCGGTTTGTTGTACTTCCACAAGTTGATGCATCCTCCTAATCCTGTCATCTTATTCCCCTTCTCTATCTTGAAGGAATTTTTCCACAGGTAAAGCTGACTGAGTAGGGAAAACAACTTAAGTTCCATAAACTAGCTGAAATAGTGTGGTGCCAATTGACCATTTGGTAGTTGCCCCGTCTGCCCAAAGGGAAAACTTCAACTTTGAATCCCATGACTTCTTATTGTCTTCCAACAACTTTTTGATAATTTTTACTAAGCTTTTGTTGGAGGATTTTGCTAATCCATTACCTTGAGGGTAATATGGAGTGGAGTGGATAAGTTGAATACCAAATTTTTCATAAAACTTCTCCAGGGGATCATCTTTAAAGGTTGTTTCATTATCAGTGACAATTTTATTTGGGCAACCAAACCTTGACATAATATCTTCCAAGAAACCAATAATTACTTTGTGTGTTGCATTCCTTGTGGGAATGACTTCTATACATTTGGTAAAGTAATCATTATAAATCAAAATCCAACGATGTTAGTCACTTGAGGATGGATGAATTTATCCAATAAAGTCTAATACCCACTATTGTAAAGGGCCAAATACCACTATGTGATTCAGAGGCAAAGACTTGAGTTGTTGTTTACCTAAGAATTTTTGACAATTGTCACATGTCTTGATCTTTGCACACACATCAGTGAATAAATTAGGCCATAAATACCCAGCTCTGAGCATCTTGTATGTTGTGGTTCTCCAAAAGTGATGACCTCCACATAAACTCCCATGAAATCCAGTCATAATTTGTTTTGCCTCTTCTGGATCTAAACATCTTAAAAGAATCCCTGAAGGATCTTTCCAATATAGAATCTGATCAACAATACAATACCTAACTGCTTTATGTTTGAGAGCTCTTACCTTGGTCTTCTCAAGTCCAATGGGAGGCTGTAAATTTTGTAGGAAATAGATGATGTCCTTGTACCAGCGGCATTCTTCCAATTTTGAGATGATTTGCAAGTTGTTGTTATGAATATCATATTGATGATTTATAGAGGTAGTACTTATAAAATTTACTCCACATGGATTACAATTAGATTCAGCTAGCAATATAGCCAAACCTTGACCTTTTACGTGAGAAGGAGATCCAATAGGCTTGTAGGACAATG
>ML822511.1:26001-51722 GCA_009831015.1 Picea engelmannii | reverse complement strand
AACTTACAAGTTTTAGGTGCCAATGCACTAGAAGGATAATCAAAAATCACCATGGAGAAAGAGGGGAAATCCCTTATCAAGTCCCTCTATCATTAGTCCATGTGGTACTATGGCATTTCCTACCTATTGACCACTTGACAATGTCCCTAATGTCTGAACAAGTCTCAAAAAAGGACTTTGAAGCTCAAAACAACCAAGTACTATATAGTTTCAGTGGAGTTACATTAGAAATATCATGAATGTTTGTTGCTCAAACGTATGCTAGAAGAAGAAGTGGAGGGCATGGTCAAAGACATGTACCAAGGAATTTGTGGAGGTCACCTCATAACTAAGGAAATATCATAGTAAATACTAAAGTTTGGATATTTCTAGCCTACATTGTTTTATAATGTCCATAGATTTGCTAGATCCTGCCATGAATGCCAAACCTTTTCCAGGTAGACAAAGGATCCCTACCTTACACATGAATCATGTCCAACTAGAAGCTCATTTCTAGTAATGGGACCTTGATTTCATGGGATAAATATATCCCCTTTCTAGTGGCCAACATAGATGGATCCTAACTACCATAGAATACTTCATTAAATGAGTAGACTTCAGCCAAACCAAGCAAGCCACTAAAAAAGTTGTTAACAAATTCCTTGAGGAAAATAGCTTAACCTAATTTGGTTTCCCTCAAAAGATTGTGACCAGTAATGCTTAAGATTTTATTTCATTAATTTGTGTATCCTTTTTCCAAAATTACAATATCATCCTAGGGAATTCCTCCAAATACTACCCACAAGGGAATGGCTAAGATGAATCCTCAAACAAGATTTGCATGAGGATCATAAACAAGATCTTGGAAAACAATAAAAAGGCATGTGATACATAGCTTAGGTATACACTATGGGAAGATAGTATCAACATAAATATACCCATAGGAAAAAACCATTTTCAGTTGGTGTAAGCCATGGAAGTAGTACTTCCTATTCAACTGGAGATGCTAGTGATGAAGCTTTTGTAGGATATAGTGGTAGAATGAGACAAAATCAAGAGGAGGATAAATCAATTGGTATAGGTGAAATAAAAAATAAACCAAGTGTATCATATCTTTTAAGAGTATCAACAAATGATGAAGGAGGATTTTTATAATAAATCCAATCCTAGGAACTTTAAAGAAGGAGACTTAGTATTAATGTGGGATAAGAGGCATGAAAATTCTAGTAAACATGGGAAGTTTGATAGTGTGTGGCTAGTGCCCTATGTGATTAAATACGTCTATCGAAAGATCCTCGATGATTTTCAATTGAAAAATATACAAGGTTATTTGTTGGATTCCCCTTTCAATTATAGGCACCTCAAATTGTTCATCAATTGAAGGAAGGGCTTGAAGAACCCACCTTGTACTATATTAGTGTAGGTTTTGAATCTTCCTTTTTTCATGTCTCTCCAAGGTTTTCCCTTTCCTTCTATTTACATTTCTTTGAGATTTGTTGAGATATTCTTAAGAAGACCAAAATAGACATTTTGACTCCATAAGCCTCATGTTTTACTCCATATCCCAATGGATTAAGGAACAAGTATGTTTCAACCAAGAGATGTCGCATTTGGCACCTCATGGGGAGGAGCCATCCCACAAAAAGAGTTGATGTTGTCACCTTGTTGATCCCTCAATAATTTCATGGAAAATTGAATTTGAATTCAATCCTTATCTTTAAAGTCAATATTTAAGGGTTGTGAGACTTAGCCAATTTATCTATATATTCAAGTCTTTGTAAATGTTTGGAAGCTTTCTCTTTGTTGAAGGACCTTGTTAGCACTAGATGTCCCACCTAGACTGCTTTAGGTGTGAGCCTAATACCCATCAAAAAGATGAAAATGTTTTCAAAGTGTAGCAAATGGATGAGATACTCAGTTTATAACATCAACACAACCTCCAAGAAATACACACCAGCAAGCAAGGCTTTGAATAGCTTCAAATCAGTGTTTAGAGATATCAATAGAAATATGGAAGACTTAGTAAGGAATATGAGATACATGCAGCAGGTTACATCAAGTAGTTCTAAAACACATATAGAAGAAATATCATCGATTAAGAACTTGCTAATCAATAAGAGGGAGCACATTGATCATATTTGCATCAATTACAAACAATAAATCATTTATTGTAAGAAGGAACAAGCATAAAGATGAATCCTTCATCAATAGCTAACATCAAAGTGAGATAGAAACACAGAGGTGACAGTATGAAAAGAAATTGATCATTCACTATTAAATATTCTTGAATCTGATACATACATCTGGAAACTTTGTTGCAATTGAAAACTAAAGACAAGAGACTCGTTGTCTCACCATTCGAACCTTCTCATAGAGTTACAATGCATCTTAAATAACAAAACATCCAAAAATATCTCTACAATTCGCCACCTAGCTTCTACATAGGATTTTATGCCTAAGAGAGTCGTGGCACTAGGTGCACAACATAAATGTAACAAGAATGATATTGATCCACGTGGATATTGGTGGCCACCCACCTATTCCAACTGGCTCCTCGTGTCCATTTTTTGTTCAGCACGTTCTTTTGTACTACTTTGTAATTGTGGGTTCTACACTTCTAGGGTTTTCTAAAGCCCCACACATCCTCCAGGTGGATACGAGTGGCCTCTCGCCTAATCCAACTAGCTTATTTTCATGTCAGCGCATCTTGTTATAATTCCAGGGCCGTTTTGGGGCCCTAAATGTTGTTTTTTTGGCTCTCCATAGTCAAGATGTAGATGAAATCAAAGTTTGACAGCGGAATGTGTGGTTCTTTGAAAGACCTTTCCAATGGGCTATCATGCGCCTAAAACAGAGGTCGTATGCAAAATTTACGACCCTTGGAAGTTGAGGTACCAAATTACACCAACTTACCATATGGACCACATGACTTTTGGCGTTTCACCTTCTAGGGTTAGGTTTTTGGATGTCTAGGATTTTGGCATTCATGAGTAATATCAAAAAGGCCTCTGGAGCCTCATTGTAATCCATTCTGCTCAAACGAATGTGCGTAGCAGCCACATCTCTTCTTGGAGATAGCCACCACCATTCGAGCAAGTGTTTAAGTTCTGCAGTTTTACCGTTTCAACTTATTTCATTATTTAATAGAAGATAATGTTCACTGGATAATTATGTTATTCTTCATATCTCTATTTTTATTGTATTTGGTCTGTTAATCAATTCGTTCTGCTCCTAAATCCATATCATCTATATTCCGGGAAAATGTTGGCATCATTATAGGAAATTGTTGACAACTTGATGCATGTGGCTTAACTGTGGGTATATCCTTGAGGCAAGTGGCCCTTGATGTGCAACTAGTATTTGAGGAGATTATCTGAACTCAATATGACACCCAACAGTCTTCATCAACTCAAAATCCTCGTGACACCCAGTTCGCAGCACCTGCATTACAAACTGTCCTAAAAAAACCAGTTCTCAATGCCCTTGACAGCACGCGTTGTGAACTTTCCTGTAGGTTATTTTTTACATCTAAAATGATTTCAATTGTTTAAATATTGTAAAAAAAGTTTGGAAACCCTTCCAGGACCTACTACAATCTTCTGAAACATGAAGTAACCTTTGTAGAAGTCATATGAATATGGTAACCTCTGTTTAAGACAAAACTCATTACTCGTGTTATAAGTATGTGTATAAAAGTAAACCATCGCAAAAATTGATGTTGATGTAGAAATAATATCATGTCTTCGTCTTTTCCTAGTGCTTCTTCTAGTATCCACGTGAGCTAACATATCGAAATTCCTTTTTGTTACCTTCTCCTTGCAGGGTTTCAACTCTAATTTCAACTTCATGATTTCAGCTTGGCAAGTTGTCTTTGACCTATAAACATTCTTCAGTTGCCTATGCAAAGGTAGATATATCTTAGCCAAATATCTTGCTTTATCAATAGTCTTTTCATATAAATCTAACATATCCTTCAACTTGATTTGGGCCTTCAATTTTTCCTCTTTTAATTTTTCATTTTCATCTCTTGTATCATTGAGTTGCATCCTGAGTATTTTGAAAGTAGGATTACTTTCATGAGAAGGGGAGTTGATCTCAATAATCTCTATTGGTTGCTTGGAAGGCTGAGTTTTATCCTTTTGTTACGTTGAGGCTTTTGTTGTACTCTCTTCCACGGGAATATGTTACTTAGTTGATGATCTAGTGAAAGGTTTTCTAGGCTTGACCTTTTCTGTAGCAACAGGTGGGGAAAATACAAGTTTTTTACCCTTTATATTCCTTATTTTACTTGATGATATCTCCATATGTGTAGGTTCTGCCATAGGAGAAACTTCTCTATCAGGAGGTTGGGAGGGACCACCTTCAACTGTTTTATCAGTAAACTGAATGGATTTATCACTTATGGTCATCTTCCTCTTTTTACTTGAATCTGAGTGCATAGTCTTCTCAGCAGGAGTAGGTGTTTGTCTTTTTTACTGTGGTGTGTTAGCAACACCTGCCTGAAAACCTGATGCAACTAGGAAAACCTCCTAGTCAGTATTGGTCTTCTTCAACTCTTCCAATACTAACATCTTGATTAAATCAGAGTGAAAAACATTGGTGTTCACTTGCTTAGATTTATCTTTGACCCTATCTGACATCTTACCAATACTCCTAAAAAGATAAAAGGGAATATTTGTGGACTCTTTCCCAGTAAAGTGTAGTAGAAATCTAATATGGTATTGATAAACCATATTGAACCTTCCTTCACAAGTGAAGTGCCTCTGAATAAATGAGCATTTTGTCAAAATACTCCAGCATATGACTTCTTGTCACTCCCTTGGATAGGTTGTCTCCTTGATCTTCAGGTTTTAGGAATTCCTTGGAAAAAGTAGAATTCAAAGAAATGGATTCAAACCATTTTTCACCACAAGCAGGTATCTATGAGGCTATAGAAATAGAATGCTCTGAGACTTCAAACTCTAGTGACCCCACCTTAGTCTTTGTCCCACTGAAATTGAATGAAAATTGTTTAGCTACCTAAGGATGTACTCTTTCCATTCTCACAAAAAATCAGGCAACCACTCTCTGGAATGCTTCCTTTAAAAATGGTTAAGAACTCATAAGTTGCAAGTCATGTGGCTCAGACCTTACAATTTCTCCCCATTTGTGAACCTTATTACCTTGTTGACTATCCATGATAGTTGTTTTGAAAACCCTTTACCCTGTTATAACAATTTGTTATCAGATGTTTGATGAAAACAGGAAAATTAGGGTTTTTGATAGAATTTGCACAATTTAGGGTTTACTTGAATGAAATATTCATGTACAGCAACAATGTGAGAATTAAACGGTTGCAAGTAGGCGATGAGAGGAAAAGAAAAAAATCCCAAATTGGATGAGGTTGCATTCCAGCAAAAATTGTAGCAATTATGTGTGAAACAGAGGATTCGCAGCGCACAGTTGAGTTCGCAGTGCACAGTTTTATACTAGGTTTTGATGAAAAGGTTTGCAAAACTCCTAAGTCTGAAAAGGGAATTGACTTTGAAAAAAGATAAAACCTCATACCTGAGTGCATCATAGTCAAGGAGGGTATGGTCTTATGAGAAAACAAAGGTTTCGTGGCACCTTAAACGCATACAGTTTGTAGCATCATCAAGAAAATGCAGTGGATAAGGTCACTAGTGCAAGAAATAGCTACAAATTGATCTTATTGGTATAAAGAAGGAAACTTGAAATTGATAAGTTTTAGGATACCAATACTGTAGGTTTTTTTATCAGTGCAAGGAGTTTGCAACACAGAAAAAATCACAACAACTAGGATCTAGTATAAAAACCTTCAGACAATGCACAATCATTAAATAGGGTACCTGGTATATCTGAAACTTCAACTACTCTCTCATGAGCTAGATTGTCATTTTCCTAGAAGCACTCAATCCACCTTCATCTGCTACAGACAACTCGCAGCACCATAATTCAAACCAATTGGCAACGTGCTTCATTCAAATTGATAGACCTATTTCTTGAAACTAACCTGAAGAACATGATGAATTAAAGGCACTGAAAACAATAAGTTATCCCTTGAAATTTTTCCAAGGCATAATGATGTGTGATTAGTGCAAGAGGTACTTTCTTGATATGCTGTGAACTTTCAGGTGAGTTTGTAGCAAGTCGACTTGACACTTGATTTGACTGTCAAACAGTTGAAAACGATATAAGGAACCTTTGTACACCCCTTTGAGACAAAATGCATGATAATGATAAGTTTTAAGTCCAAGGGTGTGACCAATGGTTACCCTTATTTTTTTCACGATGATGAACATTATCATGACACCAAGACTCTTACATGGACTAAGATCAAATTTGTTTCCTCATGAAAGAATCAAACATAATTTGTTGACATAAGACGTGACTCAAAACCTAAAAATAAAAAGACCCTATGACTCAAACCTAGAAACTTAAAAAAAATTGACCCCTACACATACTATGTGCTAACATCTGGCTCCACAGGGGATGGAGACCTCCCTGTGAGGGTCCAAGAACATTGCAGTTCCAGTTTCTTATCCATTGGGAAAGGAGTCATTCTTAAAAGAAAACAGAACTAATTGATAGACTGGAATGGTATTTACAATGAAAAGAAACCACCTGTGGATTTTACAAAAAGTATTTTTTGAGAAAATGCCAATGAACTGGGCCACTAGAAATTTCAGCATCTTCCAAATTATGTAGCTTAAAAGTATTATTTTTCAAAACTTCGGAAATATTAAAAGGACCAACCCAAAGGGCTTCGAATTTACCACGTTTTCCTTTATCTTGCCTCTGACCATCCCACTTGAGTTCCATGTATCCAAGCTGGAAATCTTCCTTCGTCACCTTCTTGTCAAAATTTTCTTTGTTTTTTTGTGGATGACTTTGTTCTTTGTCAAAAAGTTGCTCTTCGGTTTGTTGTACTTCCACAAGTTGATGCATCCTCCTAATCCTGTCATCTTATTCCCCTTCTCTATCTTGAAGGAATTTTTCCACAGGTAAAGCTGACTGAGTAGGGAAAACAACTTAAGTTCCATAAACTAGCTGAAATAGTGTGGTGCCAATTGACCATTTGGTAGTTGCCCCGTCTGCCCAAAGGGAAAACTTCAACTTTGAATCCCATGACTTCTTATTGTCTTCCAACAACTTTTTGATAATTTTTACTAAGCTTTTGTTGGAGGATTTTGCTAATCCATTACCTTGAGGGTAATATGGAGTGGAGTGGATAAGTTGAATACCAAATTTTTCATAAAACTTCTCCAGGGGATCATCTTTAAAGGTTGTTTCATTATCAGTGACAATTTTATTTGGGCAACCAAACCTTGACATAATATCTTCCAAGAAACCAATAATTACTTTGTGTGTTGCATTCCTTGTGGGAATGACTTCTATACATTTGGTAAAGTAATCATTATAAATCAAAATCCAACGATGTTAGTCACTTGAGGATGGATGAATTTATCCAATAAAGTCTAATACCCACTATTGTAAAGGGCCAAATACCACTATGTGATTCAGAGGCAAAGACTTGAGTTGTTGTTTACCTAAGAATTTTTGACAATTGTCACATGTCTTGATCTTTGCACACACATCAGTGAATAAATTAGGCCATAAATACCCAGCTCTGAGCATCTTGTATGTTGTGGTTCTCCAAAAGTGATGACCTCCACATAAACTCCCATGAAATCCAGTCATAATTTGTTTTGCCTCTTCTGGATCTAAACATCTTAAAAGAATCCCTGAAGGATCTTTCCAATATAGAATCTGATCAACAATACAATACCTAACTGCTTTATGTTTGAGAGCTCTTACCTTGGTCTTCTCAAGTCCAATGGGAGGCTGTAAATTTTGTAGGAAATAGATGATGTCCTTGTACCAGCGGCATTCTTCCAATTTTGAGATGATTTGCAAGTTGTTGTTATGAATATCATATTGATGATTTATAGAGGTAGTACTTATAAAATTTACTCCACATGGATTACAATTAGATTCAGCTAGCAATATAGCCAAACCTTGACCTTTTACGTGAGAAGGAGATCCAATAGGCTTGTAGGACAATGACATGGCCAAATCAAAGGAGGACATGTGGGATCGACAGACACGTGCCATTCCATGTCAACTGGATCTTCCAGGGGTAAGCACGAGTCATTTTGATGGACTGTTGTAGTGGTATATCAGTGAATTTCCATGAGAATTTACAAATTTTAAATGTCTTGAACTTGTGGAGGGTTTTTTGAGAGCCTAAACGACATTTTTAGGTAGTAAAAATCAAGAGAAATTTGTGTACCTTTGGTACACACGCTCTCTATAACTTAACTGAAAGAGCTTAGTAAGGGATTTCCAACGAGCTATTACGAGCGCAAAACAGAGCTAGTATGAAAAAGTTATAACTGAAATGGTACAAGGTATAATTACATTACCAGTTTACTTCCAGAGAGCATAAATCCTTGCTAAGAAGTCAGTTTGGGGCATAGGAGAGGTCTATGGAAATTTCATGAACCATAGAAGATATTCATGGATCCATATTTTTAAATCGGGTACATAAAATGTGCGGGAAGAGAAAGAAGACACTCGTAGCATACATGGCTAAAAATTGGAAAACGATCAAAACTTATGCAAGCCTTAACTATCATCCAAGAGCCCGGAGAAATATGAAATTTTGATAGATCATTTAAAAGGTAGGCATGAAGATACCCAATTGGGATTCTATCAAAATTCCAAAGGAGTTAGTGTAGGATTGCTTATACAAGGCTAAATTGTCAAGTCGTGAGAAAGTGCAAAAAGGACAAAATTGTCATTTCCATATTGTTGTAGATTTTGACTGGAGCATCAGATTGAAAATATGAGAGTTGTTGTGAATTCAATGGAAGGAGTATTATATGTGTCTCATACCAATTTTTTTGTGGTTCCTAATAGATTTACCTCTGTAGGTTGTCAAACTTTGTGTTTGAGATTATTTTGCACTTAGGAGAAGGTGCACAAGAGGAGTAAAGTGGCAATATTCAATTGCCCATAACTTTCTACTCAAAACACATATATGAGCAAAACAATAGTCGATGGAAAACTAATGAAGAATATAATGATCCTATGCACCCATAAAAAGGTTTGGAACAATGAATTTTGCATTCAACTCAGAAGATGACAAGTGACCATTAAAGAGCAGAAAATTTATGCATTTTTTTCCAGAACTATATATATAACAAAAAAATTTATTGCATGCATATTTCTTGCAGAATTAAGAGGTTCATGAGGGCGGTTTGGCTCTTGTATGAGAACCACAACCATGGAGGATACCCAAGGGTCCTATAGCCAGGAAGAGGAAGTTAGAGGGCTACATGTCAGCATGGGAAATGTTGATACTAAATATAATGGAAGAAGGAGTAGAAAGGAGCATGTAACTATGAGAAGCCCACAGAGAGAAGTGCAAAGCTATAGGGCAAATAATGAGAAAATTATGAAAGTTTAGGAGGATATACTACAAAGTCTTAATAAGTTGTAGAGACAAGCCAGTAAACACTCTTGCACAAGCAATCATCTAGTGTTATACAAATGACAACATCCAAATCCCATAGTAGAAGGGATGATCATGGGAATGACAGGAAATCAAGAAGTATGAGCAAGCGTCATCATTCCTTAGATTAATCTACTAGAATACATCGTACGAGTTCAGGGCCAGAGAGCATCCCAAGTGTGTCTCTTGTCAGGAGACAGGAGAAGGCCCGAGGTAGACATTTTGCAAGGTGAACTCAAGAAAATACAACCATCAAATTTCAATGTCGAGCATAGAAAGGGAGAAGAGGTCGAGGCATGGCTATTGGAAATGAAGAAATATTTACAGTTGCATGATTAACACTCAAGGGTATAAACGAAAATTGTAACCTACCACTTGCAAGGAAAGGAAGCTATGTGGTGGGATCAACTTAAGCAAGCTAAGCGCCTAATTGAGAAGAAGGTCTCATGGAGGAAATTCAAAGGATATTTCCAAGAGAAATATATGTTTGAGCATTACTGTGAAAGAAAGATTAAAGAGTTCTTCAAACTTAAATCAGGAAGCATGAGAAATAAGTTCTTTGAGTTGTTCAAGTATGTGGAATTCATAAAGGATGAGAAAGTCAAAAACAAAGGTTTTTGAATGGGTTACCTTCCTTCTACAATGACAAGATACACTATCATAACCGCAGTCTTGGGTATTTGTTATATTCTTTGCATGACTAGACCTAGTGTTGGTTGTGCGATCACAGGGGTGTTGGTTGTGGAGCCTGATTATGTTTCTTATTCATATGTGGGTATCCCTATCCCCCTTCTTCTGGGGGTTTGGGGGTTGGCCCCTAAATGAAGGAGGTCTAGGGGGGCATGGGGGGCTATGGGCACCCAAGGAAAATTTTGGTAAAATTGCCTTGTAAAATATTGTAATTTCGTAGTCAATTTGAATTGTTCATTATAAGGTTGTAAATTTGATGGTAGAAGTTATGTTAGGGTTTTCACCCAAGAAGGCAACTCTCTTTTTGTATGAGGGTATTATATTGTGGTTATGTATGATGAATAGAATAGGTGCAACTCTAAATAGTTTTATGGTTTTCCAGGTTTGGGTTTCCAGGGAAAAATATATGTGAATGTGTGTGTGTGCCATTAAATATTTTCTATTTTTTATTAAGATTATGTTTAACGTAAATAATTATACAAGGTTAAAATCTACATTTGGTATCAGAGTTGTTTTTGGCTTCAGGGGGGACGCCTTTGTGGCTAAGGGTTTCGCTCGAGTCTATGATAAGCCTTATTACAACGGGAGATCTGCGGTATTGATTCTTCAGGTGAAAAGAAATGGTGAGCAGTTCAAAAATAGAGATCGAGAAATTTAATGGAAAAAGTTTTGAGTTGTGGAAGATCTGTTGGTAGAAAAAGATCGATGGATCGTGGTGGATCCAGGTACTACACCTACATGAACCTCAGCAAAAGACTATAAAATGTTGGATCAAAAGGTGAAGAGCACAATCTGATTGTGTCTCTCATGTTCAGTATTATTGAATGTGTCCGGGGAAGCTACAACCAAGGCATTATGGAATAAGTTGGGGACTTTGTATCCATCTAAGTCCTAGGTAAATAAATTGTTCTTGCAAAGGAAGTTGTATAACTAAGGATGAAAGACGAAGACTCGATGAGAGAGAATTTGAATGCCTTCAATATTGTGGTAAGTCAACTATTATCTATTGATATTAATATATCTAATGAATACAAGTGTATTATTTTATTTTTCTTTGTACCAGACTCATGGGATAGTCTAGTTCTGGCCACAAGTAATAATTCAACTACTTTAACTTTTGATGATGTAGTCTCATCCTTATTGTCAGTGGAGATGAGGCAAAAAAATATGGAAATCCATAGCACATATGCATTATTTGCAAGAGGATGATCCCAGGAAAGAAATAGATCTAAGTCCTCAAGTGGGAGATATAAATCTAAGGGAAGATCTAAATCTCCCAGAAAGTTTGTAAAGGTATGTTGGATATGTGGAAAAGAATAGCACTTCAAGAAGCAATGTAGATCCAAAAGTGTTGAGAGAGGGAAGGGATCTGATGTTTCCCTTTCTACAGAAGCAAAAACCTCCGCAGAAGAAGGAGGAGATGTGTACTTCGCATCTTCAAACACACATGCAAATCATGAGGCATGGTTGGTCAACTCGAGTGCATCCTTTCATGTTACTCCTCGTAGGGAGTGGTGTTTGATTCTCTTGTGGAGAATTAAACATAGAAAATAATTAAGGTGTTGAGGATGGATAATGGTGGAGAGTTCTACCCAAATGAATTCGAAGAATTATGTAAGAAGTGTGGTATAACAAGGCAGAAGACTACTCCATATACACCTTAGTAGAATGGAGTTGCAGAAAGGATGAATAGGACGATGCTGGAAAAATCAAGGTGCATGCTCAGTGGTATCGAGTTAGGACAAGAATTATGGGCAGAGATAGTGGGTACTACATGTTACCTGGTCAATCAATCACCCTCATCAGCATTGGATGAAAAGACTCCACACAAGGTATGGACTAGTATGAAACACCCTCTCACACATCTCATGGTATTTGGCTATGAGGCCTATGTTCATGTTCCAAAGGAAAACATGAGTAACTTATATAAAAAGACTGAAAAGTGTATCTTTATTGGATATAAAGATGGTTTGAAAGGTTATAAGCTTGGGAAACCATAAACTAAGAAGGTAGTGTATAGCCAAGATATGGTATTTAGATAAATCAAAGTATTGTCAAACATGAAGTCCTCCCAAGGAAGGAAGAACCAGAGAAAATAGAGTTTGAATTAAAGGATGATAAATTAGACTCTACAGAAGAAGAGGAATAAGAAGAAGAAGATCTGTATACTCTAGTATTGAGGAGATCGGTTCCGGAAAGAAGGAAACTGGAAAGGTATACTCCACCTGATTTCCTTTCAAATTTTGTTTTATCTATTACCAGTGATTATCCTAGAACTGTTAGGGAGGCACTGGATTCAGAGGATGGAAAACTCTAGAAAAAGGCCATGGTTGAAGAAATAGCAGCCTTGGACAAGAATGAGGCTTGGGATCTAGTGGAGTTGTCGACTGGAAGAAATTCCATTGGAAGCAAATGGGTGTTTAAGAATAAGTTGAATGCATAAGGTAAAGTGGAGAAACACAAAGCTCGATTAGTAGCAAAAGGTTATTCTCGGGTAGAGGGAATTGAATCTGGTGAATTTTTTTGTCAAGTTGCCACGATAACTTCTATTAGATTTATTTTATTTGTTGTTGTTGTGTTTGATTTGAAGTAGAACAGATGGATGTGAAGACATCATTCCTACAAGGGGAGCTAGAAGAAGAAATCTACATGAAGTAACTAGAAGGATTTGTTGTGAAGGGAAAGAAAGAGTTGGTATGCAAGCTGAAAAATTCCATGTATGGGTTAAAGAAATCACCAAGAATGTGGTATCAAAAATTTTATACTTATATGTTGGGACTTTGCTTCACAAGGAGCAAAGAGGATCACTATGTGTATTTCAAATTATTCAGTGATCATCTTATTTATTTGGTCCTGTATGTGGATGATATGTTGCTAATAGGAAACGATAAGGAGATAATCCAGGATGTGAAAACTCAATTGTCTTCTAAATTTGACATGAAGGATCTTGGTGCTGCAAATTTCATTTTTGGCATGGAAATTGAAAGAGATTGGGAAAACAAGAAATTATGGTTAAATCATAGGAAATATGTCAAGAAAATATTGCAGAGGTTTAATATGCATGAATGTAAATCGGTCGGGGTTCTTATTCATGTAGGTGTAAAATTATTTGCATGCCAATGTCTGATGACATAGAAAGAGGAAGAGGACATGTCTCATGTTCCATATGCCAATGCAATTAGCAGTTTGATGTATACAATGGTCTGTACTAGACTAGACATTGCACATGCAGTGGGATTTTTGAGCATGTATATGTCAAAACCAGGAAAGGAGCATTGGACAATAGTAAAGAGGGTTTTCAGGTATTTGCATGGCACTATAGTTATGGATTGTGATACCAAGGAAGACCAGGATTGGATAGAGTGTTGGAAATTCATGGATTTGTTGATGCAGATTGGGTTGGAGATATGGATCACAAAATATATACAAGTGGGTATGTGTTTAACCTTCTTGGAGGAGCAATCAATTAGATGAGCAAAAGACAGTCTGTAGTGGCACTCTCAATTGTAGAAGTTGAATACATGGAAGCCACTCATGCAAGCAACGGAGTATGGTTACAGAGATTGTGTTCAGGTATTGGGTTGGTAGAACAAGTTGTAAGGATAGATTGTGATAGTTGGAGTGCAATCTTCTTGACGAAGAACCCGACTTATCATTCAAAGACAAAGCATATTGATGTTCAATGTCACTTTGTGAGAGACATGGTTTAAGAAAAGAAGGTGTTGTTGATGAAGGTGGACACTTTAAAGAATGTTGCAGATTCATTAACAAAATTTGTGAGCACTGAGAATTTATCTTGGTGTAGAGGATCTATGGGTATTACTACCCTAGATTGTTGACTATGTAACCTTGTAACCCTTTGTATGCAAAGAAAACAATAAGAGGGAGAATGTTGGGTATGTATTATATTCTTTGCATGACTAGACCTAGTGTTGGTTGTGGGGTCACAGGGATGTTGATTGTGGAGCCTAATTATCTTCCTTATTCATATGCGGGTATCTCTACCCCCCTTCTTCTAGGGTTGTCCCCCAAATGAAGGGGATCCTGGGGGGCATTGGGCCCAGCGTGCTCCCGAGGAAAATTTTGGTAAAATTGTCTTGTAAAATATTGTAATTTTGTAGTCAATCTAGACCATTCATTATAAGGTCGCAGATCTAACGGTAGAAGTTATGTTAGGGTTTTCACCCAAGAAGGAAACTCTCTTTTTGTATGAGGGCATTTTATTGCGGTTGTGTATGATGAAAAGAAGAGGTGTAGCTCTAAACAATTTTTCTGTTTTCTGGGTTTGGGTTTCCAAGGTAAAATATATGTGAATGTGTGTGTGCCATTGAATCTTTTATATTTTTTATTAAGAATATGTTTGCGGTAATTAATTGTACAAGGTTAAAATCTACCCACAACACTTTGGAGTAGGCCAAGGAGAGCAAAGCATCTTTATGAGCAGAGTAGAGGGAGGGAGGCCAATTTTCCAAAAATATTGGAATGACAAGATGAAAGGGAAGAGGGATCAAAGGTAGAAAGGTTGTAAGCCACCCTTTCATAGGAACAACTCACAAGCAAATAAATAAGGACAGTCAGCCCCAAAATGAGCCCAGGATGGAAGATTAATTTAGGAAAATCCCAAGGCAACATCTTGTACAATGTTTAGGATGTGGGGGAAATCACTTATATAAGGACTTCCCACATAAAGGAGAGATAATGAAGATTGTCCACAACATTCAGGAGGATGAAATAGTGGAATACATGGGAGGAAACATGCCAAGGATATATGCAACCTTGGACAACAATCAAGAAGAATAGCAATCCCCCATGATTAAAGTGGAATTTAAGATTAACAACTGATCCGTAACAATTTTAATTGATTATTAAGCTAGCCATAGTTGCATAAACTCTAATATTGTTGAAACATTTCACTTACAAAGGATTAAGCATAGAAAATATTGGTTAGTTCAATTATCCACAGGGGCTAACAGGAAAATCAATGAGTTGGCTAAATATTGTCCAATAGACATGAATGGACTCGGCACCAAGGTAGATGTGAACATCACACCATTGGGTTCATATGATTGTCTAATTGGCATAGACTGTTTGAAAAAACCCCATGTTATCCTATACTGTTACAACAAGACAATCACTTGTCTTGATGAAGTACGACATCAAGGCAAGGTTCAAGGCATTCCAAGAGTTGTAGTCGTCAGAGAAATTTTTGTTATGCAACTAAAAAGAAGTTTCAAGAAGGGATGTTAGAATTTTGCAGAGCAGCCCATATGGAAGAGGAAGCCAGACATAAAGTCACAAGCATTGAAGGCCATCCAGTCTTGAGGGATTTAGAAGATATTTTTGGGGAAATCTCAGGACTGCCACCAAAGAGAGACATTGATTTCTCTCTTTATTTGGTCCCAAGAGCTACCCTAGTGTCCAAGAAACCTTAGAGAATGGGAACACCAGAATTGAAAGAGTTGTAGATGCAGCTTGAAGAGTTGTTAAAGAAGGGGTATATACGTCCAAGTGTGTCACCTTGGGGAGGATTGATGATTTGTTTGATTAGTTGAAAGGTGCAATTATCCAGATGGATATCGGTAGCCACCCACCTTTTTCAACTGGCTCAAAACAGTTTTCTGGAAATTTTGGTAATTTACTATTTTTAGTAGTTTTTCGGGTCCTAAACTTTTGGAGTTGTTTTGAGGCCCTAAACGATGTTTTTTGGGAAAACGGAGAGCAACATGGAACACAATTCAATATTTCTCAACAAAAGTTGTAGCCATCGGATATATCTTTCTAACAGTGTATCGAGCGCCCCAAGCGGAGATCGTATGCAAAAGTTACGCCCCTCAGAAGTTGACGTATCAACTACCCCCATCTGGGCCTGCAAACCTTTTGGATTTTCATCTTTCGGGGTTAGGGTTTTGGATTTTCCTTATGTTAAAAAGGCCCTTAGAGCCTCATTGTAATAATCATCTTCTTGCGAATGCGAGTATCTGTCACATCTCTTCTCAAAGATAAGTTGCCATCATTCTAGCGAGTCTTTCACTCTGTATTTTTACAGTCTCTGTACATTTATTTCATTAATAGAAATTGTGTATTATTGTATCTCTGTGTTTATGGTTTCATCTCTAATACATTTTTGTTATATTATTGGATATCTGCGATATCTTTGTGCAATTCTTTATTATATCTCCGCTCTCATTTCGTGCCGAAAATAATCTGGATCAGTGGTATCAGAGCAAGTTTCTCTTGATCGTTTTTTAGTGCATGTCCCCGATGAGGTTTGAGTATAGCAAGTTGGGTATCGAGCTTGTCTCTCTGGAGGAAAATTTCTCTCGCACACCCAAGAAACCCTCAATGGTGAAAGAAAAGAAAAATGATGGAGCAGACGATCCTATCAATATGTTGCTTGAGCAAGCTCTTATGCGACAGAGGGACGAAATGATGGAGAATCTTTCCCACATCCTTCAATGCCTACCGATAGAAATAAACACATCTTCATCAAGCGGCCACTTTGGAATCACCTCGCATTTCAAGGTACAAGTTAATTTTGATATTCTTGTATTTGAAGGACAGATAGATGCAAAAGCTCTAGACAAATGATTAAATATGCTAGAAGGTTATTTCTCTGTTCACAATTTTTCCAACAGAGAAAAGATCATCTTCGCGCTCCTTAAGGCTCTCCCCCATGTCAAACATTGGTGGGAAACTTACTCGGAGCAGAGTTCCACAGAGGGGTCTAGAATATATGGGGTTGAGCCCACTTGGGATTTTTTTGTGGATGCAGTAAAGGAACAATATTACCCTGTTTGCAACTATGAGGACCAGTACATGAGATGGACCACACTGTGGCAAGAAAGGGGCCAAGCAGTGTTGAAGTTCACCAATACCTTCCATACCTTGCGCAACAAGCTGGATATCAAGGACTATGAACGGCATTTGGTTCTGAAATACCGCGGGGCTCTACACAAATACATCCAAACTGAAATAGATTTTCTAGACATCTCATCTCATCTTCTCTGTACATTTATTTCATTAATAGAAATTGTGTAGTATTGTATCTCTGTGTTTATGGTTGCATCTCTGATAATTTTTTGTTATATTATTGGATATCTGTGATATCTCTGTGCAATTCTTTATTATATCTCCGCTCTCATTTCATGCCGAAAATAATCTGGATCATGCAAGAATATTTTCCAAGTTTGACTTGAGATCGGGTTATCACCAAGTGAGGATAAATGAAGAATATATCAACAAGAAAACGTTCATAACAAGATATGGGAATTATGATTTTATGGTAGTGTCATTTGGGCTATCAAGTTCCCTTGATATGCCTAGTGAATGGAGTGTTCAGGGAATATCTGGACAAGTTTGAGATTTTCTTCCTAGATGATATACTCATCTACTCAAAAACAGAAGAAGAACACAAGCAACATTTAAGAATGGTGTTGCAAGTTTTAAAAGAGCACAATGTGTATGTCAAGCTAAGTGCATATTTTATCAAAATAAGATTCACTACTTGGGGAATATTATTTAGAAAATGGGATAACAATGGATCCTGAGAAGATAGAGGCCATTAGAGGATGGTCAGTGACAAGAAATGTGACAAAGGTTAGATCATTCTTGGGTCTTGCAGGCTATTACTGAAGATTCATAAAAGGATTCTCAAGAATTGCAAGCCCAATCACTTCTTTGCAAAATAAGGGAGTGAAATTCGAATAGACTTCCAAGTGTGAAGAGAACTTTCAACAATTGAAATACATTTTGACAAGTGCACCAATCTTAAAGATTGGAGATCCGGATGAAGATTTTGTGGTGTGCATTGATGCATGCAAGGAAGGTATCAATGGAGTCTTCACTCAAAGGTATCATGTGGTGTGCTATGAGTCCCGGAAATTAAAAGAGTATGAGAGGGATTATGCTACACATGACTTGGAATTAGCATCCATTTTTCATGCGCTAAAAATGTGGAGACATTACCTTATGGGGAGAAGATTTGAGATAAAACTAACCATTGTGGTCTAAAACATTTGTTTGGACAATCCACATTAAATGCCAAGGAAACTAGATGGCTTGAATTTTAGTGAATATGACTTTGAAATTAAACATATCAGAGGTAAAGAAAACCAGGTGGTTGATGCACTCGACAAGAGAGCACATGAAATTCATGCTACAACCATCAGCATGTACAAATATGATTTAAAAGACTGAATTTTAGAGGCCACAAATTCATATCGACACTATTTGAAAATAATAGAAGCATTACAACAAGACAATTTACAACATAAATTTAAATATTCTGAGTTGCAAGAGGATGGAATCCTCATGTACAGAGGCAAAGTATATGTGTCAAATTCAAGAGAGATGAAAAATACAGTGCGGGGAGAAATGCACAATGTGACATATTATAGCACCCACGATATCAAAAATCAATTGCAGTTGTAAGAAGCCAATACTTTAGGTCAGGAATGAAGAAAGAAGTGGTTGATTATATAGCTAGGTGTCTAGATTTCCAGAAGGTGAAAACATAGTATAGATATCCAACTGGGTTGTTACAACCATTGGCCATTCTAGAATGGAAATGAGAAGTAGTTACAATGGATTTTATCACTAAGCTTCCCAGAACAATATAGCATCATGGTAGTGGTGGACAAATTGACTAAGGTTGCACATTTTATTCCAGTAAAGACTACGCTCAAGGCAACAAATATTGCAGAAATATACATGAAAGAAGTTGCAAGGTTGCATGGAGTGCCCGAGGCAATAGTTTCATATAGAGATCCAAAGACTACATTCAATTTTTGGAAAGGGTTGTTCAAAGGCTTTGGAAAAAATTTAAATCCCAGCACAATGTATCACCCAAAATCATATGGGAAAATAGAGAGGACCAATAGAATAATTGAAGACATGCTCATAATGTATGTGATGGACCAACCATAAAAGTGGGAGGATTGTATCCACTTAGTGGAATTTGCTTACAATAATGGGTA
This sequence comes from Picea engelmannii, assembly GCA_009831015.1. Taxonomy (NCBI): domain Eukaryota; kingdom Viridiplantae; phylum Streptophyta; class Pinopsida; order Pinales; family Pinaceae; genus Picea; species Picea engelmannii. The sequence goes on along the minus strand of ML822511.1, from coordinate 32,561 downwards.
TCAAGCCTCATTAAAAATGAGCATATTTGAAGCATTGTATGGCAGAAAGTGTAACACACCAGTGAGTTGGGATAACCTAGCGGACAAAACTGTCATTGAGCCGATTTGTTGAAGGAAATGGAAGAGCAGATGATAAAGATCAGAAAAAATTAAGAGATGCCCAGGATAGGCAGAAAAGTTATGCAGACAAGAATAGGTTTTTCAGATATTTTAAAGTGGACGAACATGTATTTTTAAAAGTGAAAGTGAAAAGAAGTTCGTTAAGATTGGGTTGTTGCCCAATGTTGCCAGCAAGATATTGTGGGACTTTTGAGATCTTAAAAAGGATAGGCCCATTTGCACACATGCTAGCATTGCCTACATCCATGAGAGTGCATAATGTATTCAATGTGTCATTATTAAAGAAATATGTGCCCGACTCTAACCACATAATTGATTGGACTATGATCCAGGTGGAGCGAGAAGGGCATTTCTGAGTGGAACTAGTACACATCCTGGACCAAAAATTCAAAGTGCTCGAGAATAAAGCTATAGGCTTGGTAAAAGTTTAGTGGACCCACTCTATAGCCCTGAAGATGCAACATGGGAGCATGAAGAAACTATGAGGGAGGAATACCCACAATTTTTTGTCAATTTCGATGAAAGCAACAACTAAAAATGCAAGACTCCATTTTTTGGCAACTGGAGTTACGTAACCACGTCTCAAAATTCCTAGTCACTTGCGTTGACAACCCTGATAAAAGAATGGTGTAGCCCGATGGACTAGGAGCAATGAAGGGGGTGCACTCCTTGGGTCAACAAGTTGATAGGAACAAGAGATTATGGTTGGAACTACTGCTGGAGTTGTGAAATTGTGGAATTTTTATTTTCTAAGTATTGTGACGTAAATTTATATATGTATTTTGTCATGGTGTTGTGCACCGAGGATGGTGCACAATTGTAGGGGGGGCCTTGTAACATCCCCAATATAATCCTCAATTTAATTAATGCATAATGTAGATATGAAATGTGGCTACGGCAAAGCGATGTAATATGTGAATTGTATTTCTGAATTTTAATAAATAAAATGTGATGTTAGTTGTTGGGGGACATGTACAGAGATGGGGGATGAGTTTTCCACAAGAGAAGGGAGTGTCTAAGAGGGGTCCAAGGGGGGAATTATTTATGGGTATTAATCCAAACCCACTTTCCTTAATTTTATTATCATTACGTATAAAACTTCTATTTTTCTATTTGAATGTATGAGAGCTCAATCATTGAATACATGTAAGAGGGTGGGTGTGATAAGTCACATCCCATAGTTATTGGGAGCATAAGGCTAAGTAAAATTAGTCTAGGGATGAGTGTGAGTAAACTTTCTTGGGGAAGAGAGAGAAAATTTGTATGGGCAAAACAAGTAGTTTTGAACAGTCGGGTTTTTGGCATGAGCAGGGGGGGAACAAGGAAAAGAGGAGCTTTGGAGATGGAACAACAATGGATGGAGGGAAAATTATGGAGACTTTTTGAAGTTGTTGAAGATTAAAGAAGAAAGTTTTCAAGCTTGTAGAAGAGCCAGGTCGTCAGGCCTTGTTATCCCCAACTTTTAGGGATAACGAGGAGATTATGTCTCGAGGCCCATAGGTCCTAGACATGGAGTACCGAGAGCCAGATCGACTTGAGCATGGCCCTGGAGGGCCCATCTTTTCTCCCTTTCAGCGCTTCCACTTTGTTAGCAGCAGCAGCAGCATCCATCACCTTCGGCTTGGTCCTGTATCAGAGATGGTTCTTGCTTCGTGAGGTAATAAGTCTGGGTATCATGGTATGTGTCACTCTGATCCTCAAAACTTTTAAATATATGAATTTGATTCCTTTGTTTCTAACGGGTGCTTGGATCTTATGTTTGTCCACTTGACCATGTATGGGGGGAATGACAGGATGCCCTAGAAAACTTTTGTCCATAGTTTTGAGTTGCCACTGGGGGATTTCTGAAAATCCATCATCTACTCCCATCATAGATACCACTTTCCATCTTATTTCCCACTCACCCATCCCCTTACACTTGTCTGGGCATAGGGTAGCCAATCATTTAGGAGTTGTACCTTAACTTGTGGGAAGAATGGGCTAAAGGCCTTGGCGATAAAAGCAAGATGACAAATAAAATCCTAAGAATAAAACCTCGAGATGCTTCGCCCAGGGATCCCTGAGAAAGCAATAAAAGGCTTCTCAACAAGAAACTGAGGGACCCAAAGAAAAATTTATCAAGACCTAGTTGAGGGATGGGGGGTCTCATCATGAGCCAGCTCATTAGGTCCATGGGTGCCTAACGGTATGACACTACCAGCATCTGGTTACCACGCCAAGGTAGTGGCTCTCGGTTGCATGGCTAAGAAAAAGGGGGTCTTATCACGAGCCAACCTTCTCATTTCCGTGAAAGTACTTGTGGATAACATTGTCACTTCTGGTCACCAAGCCAGGGCAATGTCCCTTGACTAACTGCTTGAGAGAAAAAGTAATAAAAAGATAAAAAAACGATAAGACAAGAGCTAGTTAGAGGATAGGAGGTCTCATCACGAGCTGGCCTATTAGGTCCATAGGCATCTAATGATATGACACTACCAGCATCTGGTCACCACGCCAGGGTAGTGGCTCTTAGTGGAATAGCCAAGAGAAACGGGGTCTCATCACGAGCCAACCTTCTCATTTCCGTGAAATGTTTGTGGCTAACATTTCAACCACTGGTCACCAAGCCAGGGCAGTGTCCTTTCACCAGTATCTTGGAATAAAAAGAATAAAGATACAAGGCATGAATAGGCTTGGAAACATTTGCATCCATGACAGGTACAACTCACCCTCCATAGAGGCACCCACCAGTAATCCATCCCTGTTATCACTGCACCTTTTGCCCAGGCATCCCCATCCAGCTCACCCACCTACATGACTTGGACTTAATCCTTTCAGGAAATATCCCTCTACCAATATACACTAGCCCAATAGGACATCCTGTCACTTTCCCCAAACTTTTATTGCAAACTTGTATAATCTCTTTAAGCACTAGACTGGGGTAAAGGGGTTTTATGCATATGTTTAATAAATATTGATGATTAGATGTGATTGACATTGTTAAGATCCCTGTGACTCATGAGCCCATGCAAGGCGTAGTTGTTGATGTGCAGGATCATGCCCAGCGGAAGGGTACACATGGGGAGATGATCAGTTCGGACCTCCATGGGGCTGAAGATCCCATCTGATGGATGTTGAGACCCCAGCAAGGGGCAGAGACAGGGAAGATTGTTTGTACCAGGGAAGAGCAAAAGAATCCACCAGAGGCATATAAGAAGGCATGTACCTAGGGTGGATGAGTCCCCTCCATAGGAATGTTGGCCTTGGAAGGCCCATGACATCACCCAGGATGACCATGACGTCATCCAACATTATGGACGTCTTGGGGAGACAGTTATGGCAGTGTGGCACGTGTTCGCAGCTTGGAGAAGCCTAAGGAGGGATAACGTTTTGCTCCAAGAGGCTGCATTTTCCCTGGAAGGGGTTAATGTCACCATAGAAAGGGGATGGCGTCTCACCTTTTGCTTGATTAGGGTTTCATTTAAGACATTTAATGTAAAACAATATGATTTTAGTATTTTGGCCTTGTCGGACTTTTTATGACCTAAAAAGTAAAATTAGGTCATTGTACTGTATAAATTGAGGGTTTTTACGTTCATTTTTTCATCATCTTTCACTCACTCATTAGTGAGGTCTGAAATTTGCGCCATTCTAAGGGTTCTTGGCTGAAATTGGGAGGCACACTTGTTGAAGGAAGACTTTTTTGGACTTTTATTGGCATTTTGGCATTTATCTTGGTGGAACATATTACAACTAGGGTTTGCTATATGATTTCTTGGTTAAATGTAAGTGAATTTCTGCAAAACATCTTAATTCAATGGTTGTAGTATTTTTTTTCTTACATTTATGGTTATAATTTGTTGATTTAAACCCTAGGTGACAAGCACACATTGAAGGTCCTTTTTGCATGTCCCTACCAAGGTTTTAAGCCATTGTATTTGCTAAAGTGAGATAGAGCCTTTCCTTAGCAACACTCTATTCTTTCTTTCTACCCTTATTGAAGAGGATAGAGCCTTGCCATAGAAACACTCCATCCATCTTCTTCCATGCTAGCCATTTTTTTATTTGTTGAGCTAAGAAGGAGAAAACGCATCAAGGCCTGGTTCACCTACACCTTGGTGAGTCGATTTTCCCTAGGGTTTGCATAGTAAATCCTTTCTTTAGCAACATGTTGCTTACAAACCTTCTTGTCTTACCTCTTATCAATCATTATTCAAGCTAGCGGGTGCCATTGAGCTAAGAAAGGAGGAGAGAGCATTGAGGCCTAGTTCCCCTACATCGAAGTGAGCCTCTCTCCGTTAGGGTTTCACCCTTGAGGCCTTGCCATAGCAACACCTCAAGGTTTAACTCTCTTGTCCTTAGTTTTACCACTATCACTTGATCCTTTAGCTTTTGCGTCCTCCTTTGACTCCATATACCCTAGGAACGCACTGATCTAAGGCCGCATGTGTTGAGTGACTTGATCTCACAAACTTCCAATACCTTTGAACAAACCCTAACCATACTAACCCTAGCCTAGACTAACTCTACTAACCTTACTATTGTTGTCATCTTTCTTGTGCTATAAACACCTTTGTCCAGCTATCGTTTTACTTTTAAAGCAATTGAATGGTTGGATGAAGTGTTAAATTGTTACATTGAATGCCAAGTTTCTTTAGCATTTATTAAGAAGTGATATTGTAACCATTGTTATTGTACAAACATTGACTTTGTCAATATTTATTGCTGAATTGCTTATTATCATAAAAGTCATTGATTATATGAAGTACTAACCAGCAAGCAAGCTTGCACATGCAGTTTTATTGTTGCTTTATCTCGGGCATGTGATCTTATTGGTTATTACTTCTGGTTATCTTTATTGGCTATAAACTGGACTTTCTGATCAAGTGGTGACTTGTGAGGGGGATTATTATCATTTAGCCTTGCTAAACCTTTTGCCTTCTCAAAACCCCAGGTCACGAGGGACGTCTCCCCTAGGCCTTACCTCCCTAAATAGAAAGAACCTTCCCATCGAGGGGACAGTGGGTGGGATTGGTTCAGTTACGCCAATTTGTGCTCTTTTCATCTGTCTTTTATCCTAAAATTTGGTGTCGTTGTCGAGGAACACTGAGTCAAACCTTCCTCAAGATGACACTTTTTGGTAAGCCTTGCCTCTAGAGTGTTTATCTTACAAGATTACCCGACGACTCCACTTAGGGTGTTTTCCCTTTTCCTTTGATAATTTCAAGCAAATTATATCGTGACTCCACTAATCTTTTCCTAGGTGCCACCTTACTCTCAACTATGTGATATTTCCAAGTTATGGGATCATGGCGTCCTCAGAAAAACTATATCCAACTATTGATTTCAAAAGCCTTCAAGGATACCCAACCCGTTTTGATACAAAATGGTCAAACAACCTTCCAAGATTTTGGGGCTCCCAACTCCTCACATCATAAATATTTTGGAGCATATAAGCGAGGTAGAATTGGGAGGGGAGGATTCTCTAATAAAACTATTCATACTCCCTTTTTCATCCTTCTTGCAAGATTGGTTCAAGGGTTGTTGCCAAGATAGGGGTATATCATCTTTCATACACCTCATCAGTAGGTTTTTTGACTTTACCAAACCACGTTGTCAAATGTATGAAGATGCCCTTCAGAATCTCACAATAGCCTTGGAAGACGAAGGATTCACCACTGAGATTGTAGCAGATCTCAGGAAAAGGTATCATGTTCAAAATCAAGAACCCTCTGATATGAAAGAAGAGATTTATGAAGAACATTGTCAACTCCTTAAAGAGGAGCAAGATTTCTCCTATGATTCAATAAAATGCAGTGAAGATATAACTAGAGAAGTGAATTATGAGGGTGGAGCACCAGAAACCGCTCCTCAGTCCGATGAAGCTCTCCATGATCCCGTCCCTCCTGCACAAGATGAAGAGAATGAGGTAAGTCATTTTCCTTTCCAGTTTTTTGATGACACCTTGTTCTATGATTCAGAGAGTGAAGAGGAAACGGAACCTTGGACAAGCTTCATCCTCTATATCTCAAGACTGAAGATGTAGAGGAAATTCTTCCACTTGATGAAGTTATCCAAACACTTGAAGCTCCTGCACAAGAAGGATTAAACAAGGTGAGTTACTTGCCCTTCCAAACTTTTAATGATTCTTTATTTTATGATTTAGAGAGCAAAGAAGTGTTGGATGTTCTAACCCCTTCATGTTTTGATAAAAATGAGGACTTTGTTGATAACATTGATGAGTTCATACATGTCGGGAAGTGTAAATGGGATGTGATTGGATTTGATAGGGATCCCATTTACAACATTGAGAATCATCTCCAAAAGTTGCCCATACAACTATCACATGAAGTTATTAATGATTTTGACATTTGGCAACAAGAACCTGACTTTATTCAGACACCCATGGATGACTTGATGCTATGCTTTCCTAATGATTTTTGGTCATACCTTGAGGATTT
>ML822510.1:39589-91196 GCA_009831015.1 Picea engelmannii | reverse complement strand
CATGCTTTGATCTGCAAATGTATGGGCATATGGCTATTGGAGAAAGCTCTCATGTGGTGGATCAAGACTCACTGGAATCCAAAGGGTGATGTCTAACTCAAACTAGGCTCAAAGGCATTCTTCACAACTATCTTTAACAATCCAGAAGATCGAGAACACATCTTCCAAAGTGACCCGTATTTATTCAATTCAGCGGGCCTTTATCTACATATTTGGACCGAGAATTTCAACCCTGCAAAAGAATATTTCTTCGCAATTCCTGTTTGGATTCGCCTATATTCACTGCCTCGGGAATATTGGGATCCGTAAATTTTGGAAGGCACAGGAAACACACTTGGTACCTTTTTCTGCATAGCATACGCCACGCAACATGGAATATACACCTCCTACGTAAGAATTTATGTCTTCTTCAATATTTTGAAACCTCTTTCGATGTCTATCCATCTCACCCACAGGGACAAGGATTGGATCCAAACAATTGATTATGAACACATCCCCTTCCGTTGTATAAAATGTCATGTGCATGGCCATATTTTCCAAGGCTTCCCTCTGAATGCCCCCCAAGACTAGACCAAGAATCAAAAGGAAAAAGATGCAGACATATTCGAAAAAGCCACTTCCAAAAGGACGATCCTACGGAAAAATTTACAACACCCTCAGACAAAGGGACCAAGAATTAGTAGCAACTTTGAGACACTAGGAGACAATTTCGAGGTAGATCCAAATATTAAGAAAAAAGATCCAACGAAATAAGAGCCACAACAAATCAATAACCCAACACCTACGAATCCCAAAAATCCCTAGAAGACTATGCAAGAAGGAAAGAAAAAAGAACACTCGATCATTGAAGAGGATGAGGAAATGGCCATGATAAGAGAAGGACGAGACGATCTAGACAATGGGGATGAAATGGACTTGGGGGATCTCGATCTCCAAAGCATCGTGACAACCTGCGAGAGAATGAGTCTTCCCTGGGGAATGTATGTCCCTGATTTATGAATCTGGACCATTCACCTAACTGGGCCATTCCTCCGACACTAATCATAGTGCAACCTGGATAGAATGATTCTTCCCCAGGGAATGACTGTCCGGAACATTTCCTAATGGAAATTACTATCCTGCACCAACCTCCAAAACAGACCATTCTTCGAAACTGCTCACAATTTTGAACTTCAAAAGAATGATTGTCTGACGAGGTGGACCATTCGACTTAACCACTACTCAGAGTGATTTCCAAGATGAATAACTATCCTATACCATTCCCCCCCACTGACCACAAGGGTAATCATTGTATATGGTACATCAACAATCTATCGGACCATTTTCATTACGAAAATGACTGTCTGATCTGGACCATTTTCCGAATTGAAAATGCTAGTCCATCAGAAATATCAAACCACTTTCTGAACTGGAAAGGAACTGCTCATCTTGGACCATTTTTCAAATTGAAAAATGACTGTCCATAAATCAATAACATATCAGTGCTCCCTCCCAACCTGGGAGTAATCTCTTCCTTTTTCAATAAGGAATTTGTCTCCACAAACCCCAACTTGTTTCTTGAGTACGCAAACTTTTCATCTTGGATAGAGGCTTTATCAAAATATATGCTATCTGTTCATCTGTGGAGATATATTGGAGAACCACGTCTCTTTTCTGGACTTCATCATAGAGAATATAACTCTCGATCTCAATGTACTTCGGTCTGTCATGGAACACTAGTTTTCTACGAAGGCTTCATATAACTCTAATCATTACAATATATCATGATCGAATTCAGCACTTTTGTTTCCTACTAGTTCATGACATCCTAGAAAGGCTCAAACTAAAACATATCCAAGTAGAACTTCTTATGTCAGCATGATACTTTTCCATGGATTAGCAATCCATCATCCCAAACTTCTGAGTAACTATTTTGATACACTATATTTGTCATAGAAAGTTTTCACCACACTTCTGTTATATATGAGATACTCTGCATCAAGTTTTTTTCAATCCATACAAGGTATTCTTATATCTTCATACGTGAGTCTCTTTTAGGTATAAGCTTCTTTCTCATTTGCTTTATTAGGAAGAACAATATTTTACATGTAAATTCCAATCCATGTATACTACAATAGGTATATCTAGTTTACTGGAACAAGTTGTTGTCATAGTCTTCTCCCTCCTTCTGGAAGAAACTCTGAATCTTGCAATGATTCCATTCATAATTCTTTTTCACATTTTCTTACATACAATGTTCTTTATCATAACTTCCATTTCTTCTGCTTGATTTCTTCTTAATGGGTTCAAACCAAGCGGATAATATTGTGATTCTCGGTATAATAACTGGTTGTTCTTGCTTTTATTTCTTTCTTGGAATCTTCATGTTCTTCCTTATGTCTCTCTTTAGCTCTTGGGTCCATGGGTTCTTCTATATTCCCTGAAGATTCTAAATTCTTCATTTCATCATAGGATCATGGATGTAGATGGAAAACCAAGGATACTTTAAGGCTTATTTTTGAAGAAGACTTCTTCTAGATTCAAACTAAACATGTGTTGTTTATCATGGCTACTACTTTCAATTGGAACATGGACAGGTACTTCATAATCCTCAATGGATCATATCATTTAGGATTGGCTCCCTCTTAATCCTTGCTTCATGCATGAATGCATGCTCTTCTTTTGGAATTTTGTAATCAACTCCCTCCATCTAAGAGAGTCCATGCTTTTGTCTGCATCCTTATTGCCTTCTACAAAGTGTCACACGTCCTTTTCTAATTTCCTCTTGATTGTTGACTTCTTTCTGTTTTGACTTCTTCTGGGTCTCTTCAAGTTTGATTCTGATTTCGGCTTATCTGGCAGTTGTTACTTATATAATAACTTCCACAGGAATTGTTACCAAGGGTTTTCAACGTACTTCATCTTTTCATGTGTATTTCTTGACTTGTAGTCACCATGATAGCAATCATTATCTTGTTATTCTTCCATAGGTATTGTTTCACTTGAACATCGTATATTCTAAGAAATAGATATGAAAGATATGTATAGAAACTATGTAAACATGGTATGTACAAGAACTTTGAAGAATATTGTTACCTTGACTTAGAAGAAAAAGTTTGTTTTATCCTACTTGGCCTTCTTTGAGGGTTCCCTTTCTTCGGCAGCTGACACTTTGTCTGTTTCCTTCCTTAAGCCAAACTTCCTCTTATTCCTGAAATTCTTGAATTTTATTGTGAAGGCTTGATCATCGTATTTCTTTTGGGATTTCTCTTTTGTGCTAATCCTTGATTCTTCTTATGCAAAGCAATTCCAAAGTTCTTCAAATGTGAGATACTCCTTTCTTGTGTTCATGCTTGCAACAAATCCATCCCATGTCTTGGGAAGGCCATTGAGTACTATATTTACCAGTTCCTTCTCTGAAATGATTTCTTCAATAGCTTGTAGTTGATCTCTCAACTGAGATATTCTCACAAGGTATGATGTTATGCTACCATCATCGTTCATTTTCATGTCACGAAGCTCATTCTTCAAACTCATTACTTGTCCAATGCTTTTTACTGAGAAGAGCTTAGTTAGGGCATCGTACATCTTATTAGATGATGTCATTGTCCTTGAGCTTCTCCATAATTACAACGTTTTAAGGTTCCTTCTCTTTTCCTTCTTCAAACTGTGGTTCCACGATCTTTCCTTTCACGATATCCAACACTTTATTCTTGGCAAGGATGAGGTCAATCCTTGTCTTCCATGCTCTGAAGTTATAATCCCCTTCTAACTTGTTTTTTGACTTCATAGAGTAAGTCATGACAACTTTGACTTTGTCAATCATTGACTTTGACCAAAAACTCAAACTTGATGTCTTGTCATGCTAAGAGTACCAGGAGGTGCGCTAGGATAGGGCGCACTAGGCTATCTAGAAATTAGGTCAATCTCTCCACTTAAGGTGCTGCAGCAAAACATTTGACTGCAATTGCAACTGTAACTGAGAAAATCCTCCCAATCTTCCAGCGTTTAGACTATCCAAAGATAGTGTGGTCCCATAACCTGTTAGAAAAATATGTTTTCTCATTTAATCATAGACAATATAACAATATTGTCCCTCAACCATAGGCTAAATTCACCCCCGAGCACCTTAACCTTGATAGAGAATAATTATGGAAGCAAACCCTAGGCCTAATAGCCAATCAATGTAGCGTACCTCTCTCTAGAGATAACGCACAAGGAATAAAGTCCAAACCATAACCAAGAGAAATTCCAAGCCTAAAACTAAAAATACAAGTTGCAGTAGCTGCAGCTGCAACTACTCTGCAGACTTGCGCACTTACTAAATTTATGTAGTGCGCACTAGATTTCTGCAGTTATGAGTTGTGTGTGTACAAATGATCTCTAGCATATTGTATTTATACTGCTTTTTCTTAGCTGTCTGGATCGACTTCTCTTTTTGGAGGCTAGAAAAATCAATATGAATTATTTTCTTTAGTTGACCTGTCTTCTAGGGTTATGTTCAATTCTTTAGGGTTTCTTCTTGCTTCCAAGAATATTCTGTTCTTGTCAGGGTTACATGTGGAGGTTTAATACCTCCATCAACTACCATAATATCAACAAAAGAATACTAAGTGGCTTGAAAGGGGTCATTAGAAAGCAATATGTTGGATATAAATTTTGAAACAAGACTTACTAGATCCCAAAGTTGTCTTTTGAATTATGCACTTATGGCACAAGTAACGAAGATGGATGAACCACATAATTATGTAGAAGCATCAAGAAAGAAATAATGGAATGAAGCTATGGAAGAATAATTGAATTCCTTGGTGAGGAATGATCCCCTAGACTTGGTCATTTTATCGAAAGGAAAAGATGTTATTGGTACTAAATGGGTCTATAAAACTAAGTATAAATCAGGTGGCACAACTAAAAATTATAAATCTCATTTAGTTGCAAAAGGTTATGCACAAAGGGAAGGAATAGATTATACTGAGACATTTGTTCCAATGGAAAAGGTCGACACCATCAAGATGGTACTTGCATTTTCCGCACATTACAAATGGACAATATTTCATATGGATGTGAAATAATATTTCTTGAACGGTTATGTGGATGGAGACATTTATGTAGAGAATCCAAAAAAAATTTAAGTTCCGGGTAAAGAAGATTGTGTTTATAAGTTGAAGAAGGCCTTTTATGGTCTCAAAAAAGCGCCAAGAGCATGGTATTCCAAAATTGATAAATATTTTCAAGATCGTGGCTTAGTTAAAAGTCTATATAATCCCAATATTTATATCTTTCAATCAGGATAGGACATCCTAATATTTGCCTTATATGTTGATGATTTGATCTACACAGGGAACAATGTTGAACTATTTCAAAATTTTAAGTCACATATGATTGTTGAGTTTGAGATGACAGATCTTGGTGAGTTGCATTATTTCTTGGGTATTGAATTCTAGTAGAAGGAAGATAGTATTTTCATCTCACAAGCCAAGTATACTTGGGACATTCTAAAGGAGTTCATAATTTTGAGTTGCAATCCAGAAACAACTCCTTTGGAAGTTGAGTTGATGTTATATGGATATGATAACTCCAAATCAGTTGATGTTACTCCATCTCGTCAATTGGTTGGAAGTTTGATATACTTAACTACAACTTGACAAAATATATCTTTTGCAGTGAGTATGGTATCAATATTTATGGAAGAACCCAAGGAATTGCATTGGAAAGAAGCTAAGAGGATTTTGAGATATCCGCGTGATATAATTGGCTATGGTTTGGTATACAAATATACAAAAGCTTTCAAGATGATTAGTTATACAAATTCAGATTGGGTAGGCTACATGGATGATAGGAAAACAACTTCAGGGTATTAATTTAGAATGGGTTCGGCAACAATTGCTTGGAGTATTAAAAAGAAACCTACAGTTTCTCTCTCCACAATAGAAGAAGAGTATAAAGTCACAACGACAACAACATGTGAAGTAGTGTGGTTAATTTTTTTTTTGGAGAATCTACATTAGCAGTAGGAACAACCCACTTAGTTTATATGTAATAATCAAAGTTCCATTCAAATGACCAAGAATCCAATTTTTCACAAGAAGACCAAGAATATTGATATAGTATCATTTTGTTCGTGATTTGGTTCAACATGGTGTAATCAATATCATGTATTGTAGAACAAAAGAGTAGGTAGTAGATATATTCACCAAAGCATTATCAAAGGAAAAGTTCTACAAATTTAGAGATGATCTTGGAATATTTCCAAATGATTATGGGGGAGAAATGTTGGAATAATGATTCATTTGTAAGTTCTAGATTAATTATTGTTATTTGTTATCTCTCGAAGGTTTAATTAGAGTAATATAAATATGCTTGTAGGATTAATTGTTAAGTGATTGTAGGAGATGATGATTTCCCGAGACATATCCCCTCATGTATAAATGTATTCTTTGGTAATGAAAAAGTTTGAGTTGGTGTGCACATTATTGTTGAATTAATTTTATCCATTATTTTGCTGGTGTAATTATTCAATTCCTTCCTCTTCCTACCAAAGGGACAAATCCCTTTTAGAAGTTCCACGCCCTGGGTCTCCCCTTTCCTTAGCGGATGCCTCAAGTGATAGTGTGCTTTCCAAATCTTCTATCAAATCATATTAACAACTTAGGTCTAGAGTCAAATAGAGGATTATAGGGGATTCTAGTGGGGGTTTGGTTTTTGGCAAGTCTCTAGGAGGACAGGTAGGAAGAAAATATTTTCTTTCAAAGGCCCATATAAAATAAAAAAAGGAGGTGGAGGATGGTAGGCAATGATATATAGGGCCTTTAGAGCGGGGTTGGCCCATAAAAGGGTTCCCCAAATATTTTTCCTCTCTGAATATCAGAGGGGTTGGGGGTGCCCATGAAATTTTATCTCTCAAATGGCTAATGCTTCTGCAAAAGTTGGATTTTATAATTATTTAGGAAATTATGTGTGTTGGGGACAAATCAGAGGGTTTTTTCAATTCTTTGTTGGGGGACTGATTATTTTTCTCTTCAAATTCAGAGGGATTCTACAGGGGTCTCCTTACAACATGGAGGTTGAGCTTTAGAAGCACCTTGTTGGCACACATTTCTTTGGGGTTGGTAGTGGAGTTGGTGGATCTTGTTTTAAAGTTATTCTTCAAAGTGGTAAATCTATACGGGCCATATGATGAGAGTATTCCCTTTTGGGAAGGGATATATTCATCATGAATCTTGTAAGGAGGCAATATTGTTGTGGGAGGGGACCTAAAATTCATAGTTTGCTCCCAAGAAATATGTGGGGAACACGTAATAAAATATTACCAAGAAGTTTTTTTTTCAAATTGGATTCCAAAGAATGCACTTGTGGATGTGTCTCTGTAGAAGATCTCTCAAACCCAGTGAAACATGTAGAAAGGAAAGGACCTAATAGCTAAAATACTTGACCATTTTATCATCTCTGAAATTTGATGCTAAATTATTGGGGAATTTCTTCAGGGGTCTCAGAGGGTGGTTTCTCTAACCACGTGCCAATCTTACTAAAAATTATCAAGATGGGTAAGGAAAATTATTTCCCCTTGAAATTCAATGATTCTTGGATATAGAAAAAGGAGTACCTCTCTCTAGTTTTGAATGCTTGGGTTCCCTTAACAAGAGATGACAGCTCCTCCTACATGAATCAGTTCTCAAACAATCTAGGAAATATTGGAAAATTGTCCAAATTTTGGGTTTGTTGGCATGCAATGGGCATACTCGAGGTTCAACATTAATTCACCAACAAAACCCTTAATATATCATCCCTTTTGACATCATCCGCAAGCAAGTGAAGTCTCACCCGAGTGCTGCAAGAACCAGGTTTTCACATTCATGAAGGGATGTGAGGCATTCATTGTAGCATTCATTCATTGTACCATTCATTATGTGTGAAGAACCATAACAACATACAAAAAATTCATATTATTGAACATACATTAAGTGTGTGCAATAAACAGAATAGTAAAAAACACAAAAAATCATAACACGGAGACACCATATTTAACTTGGTTCACCCCAAACTAGGCTATGTCCAAAACGACATACTTCTTATATTATTATTTTGAATCATCTCTTACAAAAGGTGCACACTACGCTCATACATGATATCTCAATTCTACCCAAAAATGTCCTTATTTTTCACACATATAGTGCACACTTTGTTCTCTACTCATACTCAACTTCTCTCATTCATCGCTCACATACCTGGCAATAGAACTGCTTTACCCAAAAACCCTTTACATATTTATATTTTTACATTAGGGATTACCCATTACAAAATGGACCAATAAACTTAATGACTTCTAACTAACTTCCTCCTTTTGTGCACATTTCTCTTGAAAACGTGCTAACTGCCTTACTTTCTTCCGCACGTGCTACTCCTTAGCCGAATTGTCACATGGTTTTCTCCTGCGATTCCTAAAATTGGTCCCAAAATGTCATACTCCAACAAGTCACCAAAACTCACTTGTGGCTCATCTTGAACCACTTCAAGAATTCTTCCATGTCGCAATGAACTTCTAGAATGTTTCTCTTGCAGTCGTGACGTTTTCCTTTACTTGTGTTTCCTGGTGCAAAATTCCCTTATGTTGTCTCTATAGTAATGTGAGTATTTAGTTTCTATGCATTCTCTTGCACTGCCTACTTCACTATGGCTTCCACAGCTGCAAGTTCCTCTGTTACCTAGAATGATTCCTCCTACAATGTCTCAATATTATGTGCATGAACATGTTGTTCTACTTTCAATTGGTTTATGTCTAAGTATAGATTCCTATTCTTCGTGATTGCAACCATATTTTCTACTAGTGGAAGAGTTGCCATTGTCTCTTTAAACTTTTTCTCCTCCTCCAGCGTAGCCTGCAACTTCTAGACTATTCCTTGAAACTCTACATCTTATGATAGCTGAGTCCATACTTGTGTGCTTTCTTCATACAACTTGTCACACTCCTCTTCCAAACTCTTGGTACTTTCCACTTTTTTCATCATTGTCTTCTCTCTTTGCTCCCTTTCCTCAGGTGGAGTGCTTGGAGTAGTGTGTGCTTCTAAGTCTATTATCTTCATGTGGAATCCCTAGATGGCTTCACTAATCTTTGACACTTTATCTTATGATGAAGCATCTACTTCGATTGTTATCTCTAGAAAAAATTTGTACACTTCTTGCACTGCATTTTTTATCCTTTCCACTCTTTGTTCAACTTCGTCATGTTCCATCCTAAGCTTGTTGTACTTTTTCTGCAATGATACATTATCATTTATCACTTTGGTCAACTCCATCTTCATCGACTCTACACGTAAATTTATCTCCTACGTAACACTTTTCTGCAAACCCTTTAATACATTCATTAACAACTACAACAATACTAAGTCAATATGAATTAATGCTTGTGCTTTCTCCTACATCTCTATCTAGGGGAACTCTAATGCTCATGTTAATAACTTCATTGCTCCGCACTCTTCTAATGCTTCTGATGGTTAAGAGGTCACTCATATTTCTTCTGTAATCTTCATTGTACTCTCTGTCTCTTCTTCATTTTTCCTTTGCTCCAGTTCTATCTTGGTTGCTTCCAAAAGTTGATGCAATGAAGTTATTTTTTCTTGTACATATGTGTATCTCCTCTTGTTTCTACACCACGTGTTGAAACGCTTAATCTGTCACTTCCTTTACTTGATCTCCTATTTTATTTAGGTCATCTTCTTCCAGTGCCTAGGGGGGTACTTCCTTGATTTCTTTACTCTTATTGTGATGGTGTATCGATTTCCCCTTAGCGTGTTCTTTCTTCTTCTCTCCAGGGCATGGTATTGTTTTCTATGTGTATCTTATGTCATTTACTTGTCCTTCATGTTCTACTTCTTCTTCTTTTGGATTGTTCTCTGGCGATTGTGTTTCTGGATGCTCTGTTTCTAGTACTAGGGTTTTCCATTCTTCTTACTAGTCTTCTATAATCTGTCCAACCTCATCTCCTGTCAACCTATATCTGGTCGTCAGCCACTATTGATCCGGGTCCTTCTTGGCTTGGATATACATATGGTGTCTTCCTACTTTAAAACGCACAATCTCCTTGTATGCATCCACTACTCATGGTAGTATGTGTGGTGTATCCCGAATACTCTGTCGAATTACCTACTTTTAAAAATATAAAGTGATGTTATTATCCAATTGTCTTTCCTTTTGCATAGTATGCCACAAGTTCACATATTTTGCTGCCAAACATGGTTTCTTCACAACTCCCGGAAATTGAGTGTCTTTCGGCTCCCTCCAAGCCACTAATGCAATCAATATCAATAGCCATGCATAATGGAATTGTGTTCCTTTATATTGTGCCTACATGCAATCCATCAAGAACTAGTTTACCAGGAACATCATCCATTTCATTTGTACTCCTACAACGCACTTCTTAGTTGTTGCTATAACACATGTTGGTACTTGATCTTTGCAAAATTTCCTCAACAACTTACAGGCTAGTACCTGCATTTTGAACCTGATAGTATCATCATTAATACTTGCAACGTCCAACTCGAGTGCTCCTCTATGTGTGTCATACGTATGCTTCATCTTCTCCACCAAGCCTTTCTCCTTAGATTTTTCCACAAATAATGGAAGTGGGTCTCCCCCTATTGTTGGTAGTCCTGTGATCCAGAAAATCAATTGTGTATCTATGGAAATTTCTCGATCTAACCAAAAAATCCCCCGTAGATGCAACTTAATAACATCTTGACGCAAATATTTATCTCCAACAACAGAACCATTTTTTGGTGTGCAATGGGCAGACCCGTGGTTCAACATTAATTCATCAACAAAACCCTTAAAATATCGACCCTTTCAAAATCACCCGTAAGCAAGTGAAGTCCCACTTGAGGTATCTATGGGGACTACAGGAACCAAGTTTCTGCAATCATGAAGGGATGTGAGGAATTCATTCTAACCATTCGTCTTAACATTCATTCATTGTACCATTAATTATGTGCACATAACCATAACAACATACAACATATTCATATTACCCAACATAAATTAACTATGCACAAAAAACAGAACAATAAACAAACACATCAAAGAATAACATATAGACACCATGTTTAACGTGGTTCACCCAAAATTGTTCTACGTCCACAACAACATGCTTCTTATATTAGTATTCTGAATCATCTCTTACAAAAGGTGTGCACTGTGCTCGTACATGATATCTCGATTCTACCAAAAAATTCCCTTTTCGTTCCCACATACAATGCACATTTAGTTCTCTACCCATACTTAACTTCACACATTCATTGCTCGCATACCTGTCCATAGAACTGCTTTATCTAAAAACCCTTTACAAATTTATACTTTTACATTAGGGATTAGCCTGTTACAAAATGGACCAAAATACTTAATGACTTCTAACTGACTTCCTCCTTTCACACGTGTTGATCCTAAAAATGTGTTAATTGTCTTCTTTTCTTCCATGCATGTTGCTCCTTAGCTGACTTGTCATGAGGTTTTCTCTTGTGTGATTCCCAAAAATGGTCCCAAAATGTCATGTTCCAACAAGGCCAAATATTTCCAAGAGCAATCTCAATCCAACCTTAAGGACATTGAGAAGGCCCTCAATTACCTCATGACAGAAAAAACAATGGCTTCCTTAAGTCAGGATGAAGAGTCGGAGCTAGGGGAACTTTTAAAAAGGAAAAAAGACTGTTTACTTTTGGAAGAAAAGATATGGAGGCTTAAAAATAGGGCTATGTAGTTGAAAGAGGGGGACAATAATAAAAAACATTTCCACACATATTCTCAACACAGAAAGGCCTAGAATACCATTGATGATATAAAAAATATTCACGAGTTTTAGTGTCCTCGCATGAGCAAATGGAAGACATGTGAGTTGATTTCTTTATCTCCCTATTTAAAGAAAATTCGGGTTTTCCGATTGCAAAAATTCTTAAAGTTATAGACCTTTTTCCTATAAAATCTTGGAGGAAATGAACGAGGCCTTGTTGTAGAAGTTTTTTGAGTCAAAAATCCACGCCACTATCTTCTTTTCAAAAATATAAAAGTACTCGACTCGATGGTATGTCTATGGAATTATTTTTTGGTTTTCATGACCTCCTTAATGAATATTTATTCAATGTGGTGTTTGAATATCAGGATTCTGGAAGGATCTTTGGTCCTCTCAACAAAACTTTACTATCCCTTATCCCAAATAATTATGAGATGACTCCTTTCTATGACTTTTTCCCAATCGTGTGTTGTAATCTACTTTACAAGTTAATTTCCAAGATCATCATGAAGAGGATCAAATATATTCTAAGTGAAACCATATCAGAGCAATAGTTTGGGTTTTTGTTCAAACATCAAAGCCATGACGTTGTGTCCCTATCCCAAGAAGCTTTTCATTCTATAAAAGTTCAAAAATCCCTTCCTTTGTTCTTAAATTTGACCTATATATATCCTACAACAATGTCAACTAGACTTTCCTTAGACTTGCGTTGATAAAGATGGGGATGAATCCAGATACGGTTAATTGGATTATGGGGTGCATCAATTTGTGTCTTTCGTTGTTCTTATTAATGATGCCCCTCAATATATTTTACCTAGAGCGCTTTCTCTCGGAGTTCACAATCTACCGACGTGTGTCCTTCGCAATCAGACGATTGCGATCTATTTGGGACTTTGGGAGTTTGTCACACTCCAAACTTGAAATACTCCGAAGTGACTTTCTTTTGCTTCCCTGGACACGGATAACGGTCCAGAGTCCTTTCCTACGATCTATGGTGTAGATCTCCTTCAGAAGTTTATGCCTCAACACATTCCACTTCTCATGATTGTCGAACTCCAAAAGGCTTCCAGGATAACCCTCCTTCACCTTTTCTGGATCTGACGGTCGTAAAGGACTTTCCTTTTTTCCAAACAGATCCTATGGCTCCAACACCCCAAGTATTGAGCGCTCTCTCTATGTGTTCAAATACCATGTTGGTTGCGGTTTTATTCTATCGCTACTCCTCTTGAGCTTTGTAACACCGCCAAGTAACCCCTTGACACTCAGAAACATTTAAGGTTTGAAATTGGTTCCATCTGAACACCATTTCCACTCGAAACCTTGGGTCCAAAGACCACTTATCCGGCCCATCCCAGCTCAACGTTGAAACCATGGGCTTTGATACCATATTGTAATGTCCCCGACCATCAACCCCACTACTGGGAAATGCCACTACGTGGAACATACACTTATAAATTATTTGCATTAAATCAAATTAACAAATTTAACATGGATTTACTACTATCATACATACTTAAATAGAATTAACAGTAGTTCAAACTTGCAATGGAATACATGATAACATTTCAAGACACAGACATGCATCACATATAAATCAAGTACATAATTAATACTTATATTTTAAACTGGCATAAAACTACTAACTACGTGCATACCTTCCACGAACCTCCCAGCCTTAGACTGCACTTCTCATCACTCTCAACAGTAAGTCACCCCCGAGCTGGGACTAAGCTCCACCGGGCAAGGGAATCCTAGGCTAGGCAAGGTCAACAGGAAGACACACGGTTTATGAGGATGGATTCTCTCTGAGGAGCCACTTATGCCCACTTCTCATAGACTTTCATTCCCCACATACATGTCCCAACCCAGGAGTATACACCTTCACTGTCTCTAGGACAATCCTTTGGCTATTAAACCTCCCTTGCCTTGGGCTTTGGCAACAAGACAAACCAGAATTATCCGAGCTCTGTGGAAGTTATAGGACCCCTTCCAGGATTTCTCACTTCCTCCACGCACTCTCTCACCTGGAGAGAGTCACTCACATGCCTGACAACCTACGTCTTCAACCACAACCACCTCTCTCACCTAGAGAGAGTGTTGCACACAAGCTTGACAACCTTCTTCTTCAGCTCCGTTCCAACACAAGGAGGACAACAGTAAGGCTCAACAAGGAATAGATGATGATAGCCAATCACACTCAGCCAAGGGACTGTGTGGCCACAACAGCCCACAGTTAAAACACACATGGCATGGACAATTAAGGTATGCTCAGGTTTCACAGAAGACAACAACCCAAATAGTTAAGAATGAACTCGTATTTTCAGTGTGGATAAACTTGGGTTCACAGGACACACAGGTCGTCCTTTCCCTCCTGACTAGTTTCTCAGATGTGTGTGGTTATGCAAAGGTCCAATACAGAGGTAAAACGGGTACAGACTGAGGATGCGTCAGCTTCTCAGGAAAACATCACAGGATGAACTCACAGTTTAGGGTTTCATATGCATACGTGAATATTGCAAAGGTCGAATACAGAGGCCACGAGTTTCATAGGAATACATCGGTCGAATTTTAGTTCTGGTTATTAGGAATGCGTGACAATAAAATTAAGCAGAGGTCGATCACAGAGGTAACACGGTTTAGGCAGCAGACAGGAGAATGGAGGACAAACCCCCATCACGACTCAATTATTGGGTTAAATTGCATGTGCCTGGGCTGACACATGTCGCCCATGAAGCTGCATGTACTCCATCAAGTATGTGTTCCCTTTTGCACACGTTGGAGCTGCATGCATTGCCTCTCCCAAGACTTAGGATAAAAGCATACCTTTCACACCACTTTGGAATAATAATAAATTATTATTCCCAAGGACTTAAGCCCTCAATCGTATCCGCTCTTCCAACCCTTTAGCCCCCTTTCCCTTACCCATTACGTGGAAGATTAGTCCCCCATCACTCTTTCTTTGTGGTCAATCGACACACAACGATGTTTATATATTATATTAATGATCTGCATGATTACATATACAAAAATAGGCTCCTGGTCTTTAACTCCTAGGCTCTCCGACCTAATAAACACATAAGCCCACTATCTTATATACACTTGGCTCACCAGCCTATAAAACATGTTTACAATACATAGACATAATTGGGGCACATCCTTGGGGTATTACACCAACAGATGTTGAAATACATGCCATGGGCTACAGAGACCATTCCTACAAGAATGTCAGTCTCAAACTATTTTCTAATCGGGTCATATGTACCATAGAGATCCATATCTACCCATATTCCTTATAAAATATCGGTCCTGTAAAAACCACCTTAATCGAGACGTCATGTCCTCATGGGGAAAACTATTCAACCTGATCAGGCCTATAACTATGCCTCAGGAAAAAATCAATCCTGAACCATTTTCCTAATCGAGCCACAACCTCTTCCTTAGGAAAATACTAGTCCATGATACGTCAACAATCTATCATCCTGGACCATTCTCAACGGGAAGAATTTCTGTCCACCAGTACACTGAATATCCATCTAGTTGGCAATTAGATAATATCATGCAACTGCTACAATTCCATCCAATATAACACAATTGTATCTATCCATAATAGTACAAAACTACTACCCATTGGTAAACAACCACTCATAGTAGCACACGACTACTAACCAGTGACACATAGTCACTACCAGTGGAGCACAACCACCACCGTAGCATACAACTATTGTCCAGAGACATACAATCTCCACAACAATCATATCATTTGATATTAACCTGCATAAACAATATCACAATAAAAACTAAGTCATATGGACCATTCCTCCACTCACATCTGTGAGATGTAGAAGAGCATCTTCCCTTAGAAAGTAAAAACATCATCCATGGGCTATCTAGACTATTCTTCCCAAGAATAGAAGAATAAATGTCCCTAATTTCTGAACCTAGACGATTCACTTAATTGGGCCATTCCTTTGACACTAATCACAGTGAAACCTGGAGATAATGAGTCTGCCCTAGAAAAAAATTTTCCTTTATTGTTGAACCTGGACCATTCACCTAACTAGGTCATTCCTCTAGCACTAATCACAATGAAACCTGGAGAAAATGAGTCTACCCTAGGGAATGCTTGTCCAGACCATTTCTTATGGAAATGACTATAATGCAACAACCTCCTATAACAAACCATTCCTCGAAACTTCTCACAGTTGTGAACTTTGAAAGAATGACTACTCGGAGAGGCGGACCATTCTGCTTGACCACTACTCAGAGTGACATCCAAGAAGAATGATTGTCCTAGACCATTCCCCCACACTGGCCACAAGGGGAATCAATGTCTATGGTACATCAACAATCTATCAGACCATTTTCATTACGAAAATGATTGTCTAATCTGGACCATTTTTTGAACTGGAAAATGCTCGTTCGTTGAAATTTCAGGCCACTTTCCAGATTGGAAGGTGATTCCCCAACTTGGACCATTTTCCGAACTAGAAAATGACTACTCATAAATCAATAACATATCAGTACCCCCTACCAACCTGGGACTAATCTCTTCCTTTTCCAATAAAGAATTCATCTCCACGAGTACCAACTTGTCCCTTAAGTACACAAACTTTTCATCTTGGACAGAGGCTTTACCAAAATATCTGCTATTTGTTCATCTGTGGAGATATACTGAAGAACCATTTCTCCCCTCTGGACTCTTCTTGATCTCAATGTGCTTCGACATGTCATGGAACACCGGGTTCTATAAAATCTTCACACATCTCTGATTATCACAATCGAATCCAACCCCTGATCAAACAGTTCATGAACTAGCTTACAGAGCCACACTGCTTCTATACAAGCACCACAAGCTGCAATTTACTCTGCTTCTGGAGTGTCGAGTGCAACAAACTTATGTTTCCTGCTAGCCCATGACATCATGAAAAATCTCTTAAACTGAAACATATCCAAGAAGCACTTCTTCTGTTGTTTGCATTCCCTGCCCAATCTGGATTGATAAATCCATGCAATTGTATATCATAACTCAAATTTCCTACGAAGACATTTCAAGGCATGCTTTTCAATTATTTAATTCTTCATGGCTAGGTTCCACCTCGAACTATTTTCACAGCAAAGCAAATATCCAGATGAGTATTCTCCAAATACATCAACAATCCATTCAATTGTCGATATAGGGATGGGTCTACTGGATCAAAGTCTCTCAACTTCTTCATATATGTCATCATGGGAGTTTGCCATGGATTTGCAATCCATCATTCCAGACTTCTGAAGAACCATTTCAGTACACTTCCTCTATCGTAGGAATTTTTCACCACGCTTATGCTGCACATGAGAGGCTCTGCACCAAGTTGCTTGAATGTATACAAGGTCTTCTTCCATCTACATACATGGGTTTATTCTTGGTATACCTAAAAACCTTGAGGTTGCTCTACATATGCTTCTTCTTCAATTACTATGTTGAGAAGAACAATTTTTACATCCAACTGATGTAAACTCCAACCCATGGATACTACAAGAGATATAATGGCTCAGGTAGAGGTATGTCTAGTTATTGGAACAAGGTTTTCATCATAGTCTTTTCCCTTCTTCTGGGAGAGCCTTCTAGCCATGAGTCTCACCTTGTATCTATCAATGCTTCCATTTATAAGTCCTTTTCACAATTTCTCACATACATTTATCTTCATCACAACTTTCTTCCATTCCTTCTTCTTGACTGCTTCTAGTGGGTTCAAACCATGTTGGTAGTCTTATGATTCTCGTCATAATAATTGGTTCAATTGGTTGTTCTAGCCTTTCTTTCTTTCTTGGAATCTTCATGTTCTTCAACTTTTGGGTTCATAGAGTCTTCTATAGATTCCATGCCCTTCCTTCCTGAAGATTCCAACTTCTTCCTTTTGTCAGAGAAATGTATATGGACAACCAAGGATACTCAAAGCTTCTTTTCGAATGGTTGTTACTTCCAATGAAGAACATGGATAGATACTTCATAGTATTCATGGATTCTTCATCGATGGATCATATAATTGGGGATTAGCTCCCTCCTAATCCCAGCTTCATGCCTGGATGAGCAATATGCATGTTCTTCTTTTGGAATTTTGTGATTAGCTCCATCCATTTGAGAGAGTCCATGCTTCTGTTTGTTGCAACTCTCTTTGCTTTCTGCAAAATGTCACAAGCATGTTCTGGTCTTCTTTTGATTACTGATTTCCTCTTAGTATGACTCATGTAAGTCTCTTTAATTTTGTTTCTATCTGTTCTGATTGTTTTCCATCTTGCGATTGTATCATCCTTATAAAATTATTCTATAACAACTTTTGTAAAGATTGTTCATCAACCATATTTCACAAGGGCACCTGCCCGAAACAAGAACAACGAGAGAAAACAAAAAAATATCTCTCTAGAGGAGATGTTATTTTATCTTGCAAACAAGTAAAATAAGCATCTATATCAATGGTATTCATATGCAGTCAGGTATTCATTGCACCTAGCAATAATAAAACCTTTTAAAGATTGTTTTCACATTTTGTAATGTAACAACTATCACCCTTGATATAATCAAATTTGAAGCTTAACAATTTGATCAAACCTAGAACCTAAAGCCTCGACTGCTATGGAGAGTGTGCTTGTTCTCTTGAATGCACTGAATCCAAGTTTACAACTTGGACAAGGTCTCTAGTACTTTCCCTACAAACACATTCATGTTTTTCTAGATGATATTACTTGGATAACATATACAAGTGCATACCTTTGAAACCTTGTAGCATCGTCCAACTTATCTTCCAATCTGAAACTAGATACCATCTTGACAAGAAGAGATTAGAAACTCAATCAAAAGATTCAATGATTAGAACAAGCTAGAATCTCTAAAGTTTCAACTTTGATCACAAAATCAATTTGAACAGAAGTCAACCTTTGACTTTGATTTTGACCAATCAAACTTTGACTTTGACCAAAAATTAAAACCTGGCGTTTTTGCTAGCTGAGGGTACCAAGAGGTGTGATAGGCTAGGGCGCACTAGGATTCCAAGGAATTAGGTCAAATTCTTCACCAGAAGTGCCCGAACACAAGGGTTAGGGTTTGTTGCAGCTGCATAATTAGAAAACCTAGTTACAACTGTAACTGGTGCCACAACGAGCTTTAACAAATAACTTCCCAATCTATCTTCCAGTGGTTAGAACATTTAAAGATAGTGTGGGMACATAACCTATTAGAATAAAAGAGATGTGCTCATTTTTCCATAGACAATATAGCAATATTGTCACCCAACCATAGGCACACAACCACCCTYGAGCACCTTTAACCTTGAGAGACAAAATAATTCTAGAAGMAAACCCTAGAACCAATAGCCAACCAAAGTAGTGTACTTCTCTCCAAATCTAGTGTACCAAACAAAGAATCCAAACCATAACCAAAGACCAAAAATCCCAGTTGCAGTAGCTGCAGTTGCACTCCTTCTCCAAACTTGCACATTGTTTCCGATTTTCTAGGTGAGAGCCAGTCCTGTGGAGTCGACTTGTCTTCCTGGAGTATAATACCTTAATATATATATATATATATATATATATATATATATATATATTGAGTTGGCATGTCTTCTAGGGTTCTCACACATCTGTTTAGGGGTTCTCTTCCTTCCCAGAATATTCTAGTCTCGTCAAAGGTTACATGTAGAGTTTAATACCTCCCATAACTACCATAATTTCAATAGGGAGGGGATGTGACCCCACCTCCCATCCACTCAAAAGAAGCTAACGTCATCCAGGTTCATAACACACTCAAAGGAACCCATGTACATAAGACAGGAGGCCTCCCCTTCATGTCACACATTCTTACACATATCATCTTGTTTTCTTTTAGTTCAAATCCATGCGAAACGATGGATTCATGTGGGAAATTTCAAGCTCATTCAAAGGGAACCATCTCCTCTAGCTTCAAAGGCATCATCACTTATATGGGCATAACACTTCACTCGTTGGCCAATGCATTGAATTCCCCTGCACTCCCATCATCATATTACATGGATCCACCATATCGCAATTGGGAATCAACATTGAATTCATATAAGGAATTTGATAGGGGTGAAAACTATGGGATTACTGGTATATGGCAACATTTGCAACACAAGATTAGAATCATCGATTTACGTCGACATCTGTTCTAGTGGAGACATACAGGTTGTTGCACACCAAGTTTAATTATGTGGAGACACAACGCAAAGAACCATGCAACTGCAATGAGTGTAAGATAGATCGATTTTAGGAGCAATTGCAATCTCAACAAACAAAAATTACAGAGCTAAGAAACTCCAACACTTAGTTATCCCATCAATTGCAAGAGTGGGAGGTCAAAAAGAATGAGAAACTTATCGTGGTGCTTCATGCAATCAACTGACACTCTATTAACATTCAGTCTCTTTGTGTCGTCATGTTCAGGGGCAACCACCAAGAGTTCAAGCCATGCAACTTCCTGTGAGGTTTGTCAACCAACCCAACAACAACAGGTGCATGATGTCGTGATGAGGTGGACACAGACTTAAAACTCTATTAGGCTACTCTTATGAGTGTAAATCCTCTTTTTTGTTGTTTTCCTTTATATCAATTTACCCATGGCATAATTGTAATGGTTTTTTTTTTGTCTATTTGAACGAAATCAAGAGTTATAGGGAAAATGAAATTGTTGTAAATGTGCTAGGCTCATTTTGCAACTGTAAAATAATAATAATAAATATGAATTATTTCAATATATCTACTATATTAATAATATTAATGTGTCATTTAACACATATTATAGGAAAAAACATCATTAATATGTTAACTATACATCTATTAACATATACAAACACATTAATATTATTAATGTGATTATGATTAATTTATAACAATAAATCTAAATATTATATAATTTAAATTTTCTAAAAAATTCTTCAAATTTTCTTACTTTTATAATAAGAAGTATATATATCTTTAATTATAAAGATATTTTGAGTATATATGTTTAGTTATAAATATATTTTGATTATAAAAATAAGTATATGTGTTTAGTTATAAATATATTTTCATTTGTATTTGTATTTGAATAGCATATATTATTATTTATGTGGTAAAACTTTGCATAGCATATATTATTTTGATAGCCATCCCTAAACCCGTAAAAGGGTGATTGAGACCTTGAAAGAGACACCAAGGTTGGGTTGAACATCTAACTTTTTGGAATCGCGTTAAGAGTTAGATTCTAACTTTTGAATTTCGTTGGATTAAGTTTGCATGGTCCATTTTGATGCCCATCACTGGATCCGTAAGAGGGTGATTGGGACCTCTATACAGACGCCAGGGTCCGGGTTGAACGTCTAGCTTTTTGGATTTGCTTTAAGACTTAGATTCCAACTTTTGAATTTAATAAAATTCCCTTTTTACCTTTGAAAGTTTTTAACCTTCAAACTTGCATATAGAACTGAATATAGTACATATTCTTTTTATAAAAAAATTCCAAAGTTTAACCCAAATTAAAATTAAAATTGAAAAATAATATATATATATATATATATATATATATATATATATATATAATGGCAAGATCATAAATATAGGCTATTTCTATACTGCTACTATTTCAATACTGCTGGAGTGGTATATTGTAGATGGTATATAATTGTTAATCATCATATATATATATATTAAAGTAATTTAATTATAGTATTGAATGTTGTGCAGTAAGTTGATTTATGGCAAATAGGTTAAGAGTAACTACTTTTTGGCAATGACAATTGTTATCGTCATACTTAGATGGTATTATAATTGTCAATCATTAACTTCCTAGTTATTATAAAGACATCCGTTTATGTGTTTACTTTTTTACATTTACCTAATCATATTTAAAAATTACTTTGATAGCTAACTGATTGCCACATAAGTGATTAACATAAATTAAAATATTAACACCAAATAAACGAAACTCAACCATTTATTTGTTAATCAATAATAAAATTTAATATATTCTTTTAAAGATTCATTTAATCTTATCAACCTTTCGACGTTGATCAGCCACAATTGTGTAACTGTGCTAGTCTAACTTATATAAAAAACAATCTAATTATATATATACCAACCACAACATTGAATGTTATACAACAAGCTGATTATTGCAAACAAGTTGCTCTCGGCAGTTGCTGTCACCATGCTTATCAGAAGAAGGACCGCTAGTATTGAAAGTGTTGAAGATTTTGACAGAGCAGGCCAACGTGATGTGATTTGACAACCCTGTTGTTTGTGGAGACCGTTGTGTACTGATGGCATTTCATGACACGAAAAACAGTCGGCAAGAAAAAGAACAGAGACTTTGGACGGTCACTTGGTCTCTTTCCATAATGAGGTCTGGCTGACAGAAACACAGATAAAGTGTTATGTCATAATTTTTTTTTAATTGAATGCTTAATAGCTGTGGTAACTTGGTATATAAGTTGTTTGATTTGAAAGCAATTAAAATCTGAATATTTATATATTATTCATCACAACATTCAACGTTCAAGTTGCATGTAAGTGGATTGGTCATATGTGGATTGGTTTAGGCTGGTAGTGGATTGGTAAAGCCACTTTTTTTCAAATTTTTTTTTGGATGGAGAGATTTTAGGTTTAAGTTTAATTGTTTGGTTGATTGGTTCAAACGCGATAGTTGAAATTGTTTTTTTAATAAAGTTGGTTACCCTGGATATTGATTGTCTACTTCTTCACTGGTAATGTATTTGAAACATTTGTTGTTATTTTTTCGGTAGTGCAGTTTTAAATTTCTGGTCAATCCAGAACTCTGATCGATTTTCTGAACATCTGGGTTGGTTTAAAATGAGATAAAACTTCTGGAATAAGGTTTTGAAATACATAGAACTTTGATCCATACAAAACTCAGACAAGATTCAAACCCACTTTTTTACCTGAAAAACGGATATGTTTGCTCCTAAATTAGTTTAGTCCTTTTGGTAGAGCCAAATGCACCCTTTGGAAATCTGCAATCATGGAATTATATGATTCTTCGCTTGTTTTTCTGCATCTGACAATTGCATCAGCTTCCAGTTGTCTTATCAATCGTAACATATACAGATTTTGATAGATTTTGCTTCCATTGTTGATGACAGAGAGCTTATGGCTGTTAGAGTTGCCTTATCAATCGTGACATGTATTGATTGTAATAGATGTTTCTTTTAATATTTTCGTTCTCGTTAATATGTTATAAAAGGTAAAATAAGCTTTAAATGATAGGACAGTTGATTAATGTGAAATTTAGTTTCATTTAATGATTAATTCAAATTCTGTAAGTACCTTTCTGAAGCCTCAACCTTAATTCAAATTCTGTGATTACTTTTTAATACCTTAAACCCTCGTCGAAGCTATCAAATCCTTAAAAACTATTATAAAGCAAAGCTGTACAGCTTTGGATGCGCCATTCCATTCAAAATCGACTTTAACTCCTTGACAAAATTGCAAAGCTGTACAGCTTCGAGGCTGACTCGATGGGACATTCCATTCAAAATCAACTTTAACTCCTTGACAAAATTTGAAGTTCATGTGGAAATAACAAGATGGACAGATATTTTAAGTGCACGTGGAAATACAAATGCCTATAGATTAATTTTCTATATTTGGAAGGATATAAAATAAATGTATATAGATTAATTTTTTTATATTGGGAAGGGTATACAAAAATTAATATTAAATTGGTGTAAATATATCATATGGTTGTAGTTTAAAGGTTCTATGTTTTGGCAGTTTAATGGTAAGTTTTGGCAGCCTAATGGTTAGAGAGATGTATTTTCTCCTAAGAAGTCACATGTTCAATCCTTTTTATAAATTATTTTATTTTTCATTTCATGTAATCCAAGCACAAATGGAGTTGGTAACACAATGGTGAACAATCCACTAAGATAATTTATCTCTCTTTGTATATATATTTTGGCAACATATAGTATCAATATCATTTGTTAAGTATTATAATTTTTTTCAAGGAGATATATGGTGACATTAGTGCTACCCCGTTACAACATCTTTCCTTGCCTTCGTGGCCAACATTTTTTCTTTAGTCGCCACTAGGTCAACTCAACTCTCCTATTGCAATCACTCCCTTGCCGATTCACTCCATGGAAGCAACTACACAAGGTATCAATTCTTCTTGCACTTATTTAAAGATCTCCATTTGGGGCCAAGATTCTCCCTCCTCCACCTTCCAAAGCCCCCTAGCAATTGGGATTGATTTCCTCTCAAGTGTAGATGATGGAATTGGTAAGAAGTCCTTTAAGGATGCTCTCTCCACCCCAGGCCTCAGCAGTTATASCTATTATGCTCCTCCTAGTCACATTTCCTTGAAAAGGATGCCTCCATTCTCATTATTGCAATGGCTAAGGAAGCTAATGTGTAGTCTAATTTCTATCATAAACAAGGGTTGATTTGTTATTCTAACAATCTATGGCCAAGACTAGTGAGTTTGCATAACTGGGCCTCTTGAAGCTAGAAGCCCCATTATCAAATGATGTGTGTGTGTGTGTGTGTGTGTGTGTGTGTGTTTAGGGTCTCTTCATTGTTGAATTTGACTTAGTTGTCAATAGGGATAACATTCTTCATTTTGGGCTCTAGTTTTGGGGAAATATCAATCTTGGCATGAAGCCTTAGTTTCCAAATTTTGATCCCTTTGTGGATTGTTTAGCCTCATCCATGGTGTGGGTACAACTCCCCAACCTTCCCCTTCAATTCTAACCCTTGGAGACTATGATTGAGATTGGGAATGGTATCGTTAAATTTAACTTGATAGCCCCAAAATGATAGAAAGATCATGCATGACCTTTGTGAGGATAAGTGAAATTGATCTATCGAAAAGACTTCCATAAGAGATTTGGTTGGATGTTGTTCATTGTATTTGGACACAGAAAGTAGACTATGAGCATATTATTTTTTTATGAAATATCCTATTTTATGGTAGGGAGTATGGTCACCTCTTCACCTAATTGTAATTATTTTCCTGGTACGGATCATTCAAATCTTGCTAGGTCCCTTGCAGAAAGGATGTAAAATTGTAGGCCTACTTGGTGAAATGGTGCTAATGTGAATCAGCAGTTGATAAAAATTGAGATTGCAATCAAAACATTTCTTGGAACCTAGCTTGAGAGTAACCATGCCAAATGTAGAAAAAGAACATGCTCTAAAATCTAAGGCAGGCAATCCCTCTCCCTAGGAGAGATCTAGTAAATCAAGGGAAGAGAAACCTTGATATAAGACATAACATCATGTCTTGAAAGACACTAGTAAGAGTCCAGTGGAGAACTCACATAACTCCTCTAGACATTCAGTGTTTGGTAAAAATGAAGAAGATTTTTGCAGTGGAAGAAGTAGTCACTACTACTTGCAAGCCAACACTAGTACATTTAGGGATGTTAAAAATGTCAAATACACATAAAAAATGATTATACATAACATAGAATTAATGTCAAGTAGTGATGTTTATTACGTGAAATGTATCCTACTGAATAAACATCAAAAACTTGATTGTATCCACATTCAATTTTTTTATTTGATGTCCAATATTCATTAGCTAATAGACACTAATTCATTATTTAATATATTCAATGTTAGACACATCCAAGCATGCTCTCTTTCCATAGTTTTAAAACTATTTGCAAACCTTTGTCATTGTTTAACTAATGTGATAGAAACATTATATCAACAACTATGTTAAACCTTCAATGGTATTTGACATAGTATACATTGATTTAACATTNTGATACATCAAATGATTGTTACTTAACTAATGTTTAGTTTCGTAATGACAAAAAAATATATATATCACAGACAATATTGTTGGATGACTAGGAATTATGACTCCGATGAAGGTCAAGGGCCAACTAAGATATAAACGCCATTCATTTCCCACAATAAATTAGCATTGGCAACAAAGAACCACTTGATTAAATAAACACTAAATCCAAAGGGATAAGTGTTGAATTTTCACTGTGCTAGGCTCAAGCATGAGGTTTATTTCATTTTAGCATTTACTTGAACCATGAACAAATGCAGCTACACAATTTACAAGTGTTAAAATAACCAAGATCACAAGAAGAATAACCATGCACAAGAACACAAGAAATATATTGGGAAAAACCTTCTCAACAAGGGAGAAAAAAACACCAATCCTTTGCTATATTCTCAAGAGAAGATCCCCCAACCATGAAACCCTAATGCACACAAGAGGGTGCTCTACTACCTTGAAACTTACGCCCAAGAGAGGTGCACACTTCAACAATAGAAAATGTACATGATGAAATTTCCAAATGACAAGTGACTTGTGTGTTTCCTCAATGGGGAAATCACCTTTACTTATACTAGACCAAACACAACAATATGTGTGTTTGTTGGCATAAAAGGGTCGACCTCAATAACTCAGAAAATAATTAATTATTACAATAAACATTAATTATCTTTCACATATGGTGGTGTCGACCACCCTTTGCATCTCAATTAGGGTTACAGGTAAATCTTACTCTCATACAATATAGCAAGGGATCTCACACATCCACTAGTGCTCAACCACTAGGGACACGTCCACCTGTGCTTAGCCACAGGGACGTCCTACTCAACAAATCTCTATCTCACTGAGTCCATAGGAGAATCATCTGGAGTACCATCTCAAGCATGACTCAATTGAGTCCATGAGGCAGGAGACCACACATCATAACAACTCAGTCCAGAGTTTGACGCACACCCATCACATGGGCACCTTCACCCCACATAGGGGTACACATCGTTTCATCTCAATCCAGATAGGAATGACACACCCATCTCATGGGCATCCTCACCCCAAACAGGGGCACACATCGTCTCATCTAAGTCCAGAGAGGAACAACACACCCATCTCATGGGAACAACCAACACATGGGCTCTCTCACAAGTCGACTCACTCAGTTTGTGTTCTGGAGGATGTCTCATGAAGTTGTAATCATCAACACTCCCTCTCAGCTAGGGAGGCATTATCCACCAGGCCAAGTGTCTCACAGAATTACTCAAACTTCGTCTTGGCAAGCGGTTTGGTGAAGATATATGCAATTTGCTCATGTGTAGGAAGGTACTACACGTGTACTTCTTTCCATTCTCCATCGGGCCAATTCTCTCACAGAAGTACTCAAACTTCGTCTTGGAAACCGGTTGGGTGACGATATATGCAATATGCTCATGTGTAGGAAGGTATTGCACGTTTACTTCTTTCTTCTACACCATGTCTCTGATATAATGATATTTTATCTCAATGTGTTACGATATATCATGAAACATAGGATTCTCAGAGAACTTCACACAACTCTGGTTATCACAATGAATAATGATAAGATCCATCTCATGATCAAATAAATCTGTCAGGAGCTTGTGAACCCACACTGCTTCGCAGACTACCACACTCAATGCTATATACTATGCTTCTACAGTACTCAAGGCCACAAAGCTTTGTTTCCTACTGCACCAGGACACCATGGAAGACCCTAAGGTAAAAAAACAACTGGATGTGCTCTTCCGATCCACTGTGCTCCTTGCCCAATCTGAATTGGCATATCCCTGCAAAATCATGTCTACATTGGAGGCATATCTCAGGCCATATCCAATTGTGCCTTATAGATACCTCAATACATGCTTCATTGTTATTCAGAGAGTATGTCTCGGATGAATCATGAACTGACTCAGTACATTCACTGCATAGAATATGTCAGGTCTGGTGTTAACCAGATACATCAATAATCCAATCAGTTGTCGATATAAATGTGGATCAATATCACCTGAATCAATAGAAGTATCGTTCATCTTTTTCAAATCAATCAACATTGGTGTAGGCAAGGATTTATAGCCTTTCATACCAAACTTCTTCAATATCTCCACTGTATATTTTCCTTGACTCAAGAAAATCTCATCAGTCCTCTGCCATACTTCTAGTCCCAAGAATTAGTGCATCATACCCAGGTCCTTCATCTTGAATTCAGAAGTCAATGCTCGCTTGCATTATTTCTAAACCAGTGAGGAACAAGTCATCCACATACAGGACCAAGATTACGCACTCGTTACCAACAATATGATAATATAGGTTTGGAGATCAACAACACTCTTGTTGAAGCCCAAACTCATCAAGAATTCATCCATCTTCTCATATCAAGCACGAGGTGCTTGCTTTAGTCCATACAGGGCTTTCTTCAACCTTCACACATGAGTTTTCTCATTGTGTATCATGAATCCTTCAAGCTGCTCGATGTAAACTTCTTCAGCAACCTCACAATTGAGAAAGGTTGTCTTTACATCCATCTGGTGTAGTTTCCAACCCATGGATGCAACTAGTGCAATGACATTACGGATGGAAGTGTATCGGGATACTGGAGAAAATGTCTCCTCATAATCAATTCCCTCCACCTGTGAGAATCATCTGGATATAAATCTCGCTTTCTATTTCTTGACACTTCCATCAGTTGCATGCTTGATTTTATAAATCCACATGGAAGTTACTACAGACTTCCCTTCTGGTCTCAAAACAATATCTCACATATCATTCTTCAAGATGGAATGATACTCTTCTTCCATGGAATCTTGCCATACATGTTGACTTGTTGTTTCTCCATGAAAAGAAGACTCAATATAAATGATGTGGCTCATGGCTAAAAAAATAGCCCAAAAATCTCTTTGGTCTCTTGCTCTCTCGGAATGTGCCTTGAGGAGATGCATGTCCCTCTGCCTCATGCATAGTTTGTCGACCCCAGGCAGGTCTTTATGGCATATTGTAATGTCTATGGGAACATCAACTAGAGAAATTGGATCAATTGGAACAATGGTTGTCTCCTTCTGAATTGCTAAAGGAGAAGAAGGTATTGTCTCACTGTCAATCTCCATCTGAGATTATATGGATCTTCGAAAAGTTATCTCTTCTTCAAAGATGACATCTCTTCTTACCTCAATATGTCTCTGACCAGGGATGTAGATTCGGTAATCCTTTGAAGATTCATTGTATCCTACAAATGTACCCTTTCTTCCTGAGGGGTCTAGCTTGGATCTCTTTTCTTTGGGCACATGAAGATATATTGGACACCCAAATATCCTGAAGTGTCCTACCTCAGGCTTCACTCCGGTGAAGGCTTCTTCTAGAGTCATGTTCTTCAAAATTTGGTGAGGACTCTTGTTCTGACCATATAATGTTGTCAATGAAGCTTCTGCCCATAGAATCATAG
Organism: Picea engelmannii; assembly: GCA_009831015.1. Taxonomy (NCBI): domain Eukaryota; kingdom Viridiplantae; phylum Streptophyta; class Pinopsida; order Pinales; family Pinaceae; genus Picea; species Picea engelmannii. The sequence continues at coordinate 62,210 of ML822510.1, read as the reverse complement.
GTAGATGTTGATCGTGTATCATTTGTTTGGTTTCTTCAATGATGACTATGTTCTTCCTCCTTCTCAAATAGTTTTGACTCCCTCTCAGTCAAGTGACTCCCTTTGAAGTCTGAAGGATAAACATCTTTCTTTGTTGTTAACCTTCATGGAACAAGAAAAAAAACAAAAATAACAAGACAAGAATATCTCCTAGAGGAGAATAATGAGTACATCTCTAGAATCAAAACAATTTAAGGATTGTTGTCACAACTACAAGACCTACTTGTAGTGTAGCAACCTTAGAAATGTAGGTTAGAGGCGTGATAATGAAAACAATCAAACCTGGAGTATTCACTTCCAGTGTGTTGCTCCTTTGAATGCACTGAGATCCCTCTGTATCCATGATTGCAGCAAAGGTTCCTTCCTCCTACAAGTACCCTCATGACAATGATACAAATATATACAAGTGCATACCTGAGAGTGTTGATATGAAGAGGAAGGATTCATCTTTGATGACTTCAACTCTCTGATGTGGATCTGGATCTGTCTTCCAATCTTCTTCATGTAGTATGAAGTTGCTTGATTCCTCAAGACTATCTTCCAACATATTTTTGTTCTTCATGGTTTGCAGATTCTTCCACAAACCCTTACCAACTAGGCTAGGAAACCTAACAGCTAGGATAGGCTAGCAAGATTTGGTTTCGTTGGACTCATGAATGCCAAAAATAATCCTAAAGAGAGTCACATGAATATTGGTGAGCTGTAGAACTTCTTCAATGCATTGTAGAAACCCTAAAACTGAAATTTCTGTAGAAAATTGCGGAACCCTAGAAACCTTAGGGCCAAAAATCCAAATTCTTGGAATTGCAATATGAGAGTATTGGAGGTGTGTTGAGCGAGGACGTACACCCCTATGTAATTTTTATCACCAACATTTCAATATTAAGTGTTGGAACACCCAAAAAAGAGAGGGACGTACAGATTTCTGGAAACCCTAGGAGGGTCGTACGGTTTTGCAGGAGAGAGAGGACAATTGCTAGAAGCTTGTGCAATGGCTTCTTCAAGACCTATGCTATGAACCCATGTTGAATTTTCACTATGCTAGGCTCAAGCATGAGGTTTATTTCATTTTAGCATTTACTTGAACCATGAACAAATGCAGCTACACAATTTACAAGTGTTGCAATAACCAAGATCACAAAAAGAATAACCATGCACAAGAACACACAAAATATCCTGGGAAAACCCTTCTCAAAAAGGGAGAAAAACCCATCAATTGTTTTCTATATTCTCAAGAGAATATCCTCCAACCATGAAACCCTAATGCACAAAAGAGGGTGCTCTACTACCTTGAAACTTGCACCCAAGAGAGGTGTGCACTTCAACCCTAGAAAATGTACTTGCTAAAATTTCCAAATGACAAGTGACTTGTCTGTTTCCTCAATGGGGAAATCACTTTTACTTATACTAGACTAGACACAACAATAGGTGTATATGTTGGCACAACAGATTCAACCTCAATAACTCAGAAAATAATTAATTATTACAATAAACATTAATTATATTTCACATATGGTGGAGCCGACCTGTACCCTTTACATCTCAATTAGGGTTACAAGTAAATCTTACTCGCAGACAATATAGCAAGGGATATCACACATCCACTAGTTCTCAACCACTAAGGGCATGTCCACCTGTGCTCAACCACATGGACATCCTACTCAACAGATCTATATCTCACTGAGTCCACAGGAGAATCATCTGGAGTACCATCTCAAGCCTGACTCAACTGAGTCCACAAGGCAGGAGACCATAGGTCATAAAAACTCGGTCTAGAGTCTAATGCACACCCATCACATGGGCACCTTCACCCCACATAGGGGTACACATCGTTTCATATCAATCCAGAGAGGAAGGACACACCCATCTCATGGGCATCCTCACCCCACACAGGAGCACGCATTGTCTCATCTCGGTCCAAAGAGGAACGACACACCCATCTCATGGGCACACCCAACACATGGGCTCTCTCACAAGTCAAATCACTCAGTCTGTTTCCTGGAGGATGTCTCACGAATCTGTAATCATCAACACTCCCTCTCAGCTAGGGAGGCATTCTCCACCAAGCCAAGTGTCTCACGGAAGTACTCGAACTTCGTCTTGGCAAGCGGTTTGGTGAAGATATATGCAATCTTCTCATGTGTAGGAAGGTACTACCCATGTACTTATTTCCTATGCACAATGTATCTAATATAATGATATTTTATCTCAATGTGTTTCGATGTATCATGAAACATATGATTCTCAGAGAGCTTCACACATCTCTGGTTATTACAATGAATAATGGTAGGATCCATCTCATGATCAAATAAATCTTTCAAGAGCTTGTGAACCCACATTGCTTCACGGATTTCCACACTCAACGTTATATACTCTACTTTTGTGGTACTCAAGGCCACGTAGCTCTATTTCCTACTGCACCATGACACCATGGCAAACCCCAAGGTAAAACAACAACTTGATGTGCTCTTTCGGTCCACCTCACTCCTTTCCCAATCTGCATCGGCATATCCCTGCAAACTCATGTCTACACTAGAGGAATATCTCAAGCCATATCCAACTGTGTCTGGTTGATACCTCAATACATGATTCGTTGCTATCCAGTGAGTTTGTCTTGGCTGACTCATGAACTGACTAAGTACATTCACTACATAGCATACGTCAGGTCTGGTGTTAGCCAAATACATCAATGATCCAATCAATTGTCGATATAAATGTGGATCAATCTCGCCTGAATCAGTAGAAGCATAGTTCATCTTCTTCAAATCCATCACCATTGGTGTAGGAATGGATTTGCAATCTTTCATACCGAAATTATTCAATATCTCCATTATATATTTTACTTGACTCAGGAAAATATCATCAATCCTTTGCCATACTTCTAGTCCCAAGAAGTAGTGCATCATACCCAGGTCCTTCATCTCGAATTCAGAAGTCAATGTTCACTTGCATTCAACAATAAGTCTTTCTGAACCAATGAGGAATAAGTCATCCATATACAGGACCAAGATTAGGCACTCGTTACCAACAATATGATAATATAGGTTTGGATCAACAACACTCTTGTTGAAGCCCAAAATCATCAAGAATCCATCCATCTTCTCATACCAAGCACGAGGTGCTTTCTTTAGTCCATATAGGGATTTCTTCAACCTGCACACATGAATTTTCTCGTTGTGTATCATGAATCCTTCTGGTTGCTCGATGTAAACTTGTTCATAAACCTCACCATTGAGAAAGGATGTCTTTACATCCATTTGATGTATTTTCCAACCCATGGATGCATCTAGTGTAATGATAGTATGGATGGAAGTGTATCGGGCTACTGGAGCAAATGTCTCCTCATAATCAATTCCCTCCACCTGTGAGAATACTCTGGCTACAAATCTCTCTTTGTATTTCTTGACACTTTCATCAGTTGCATGCTTGATTTTATAGATCCACTTGGAAGTTACTACAGACTTCCCTTATGGCCTCGAAACAATATCTCACACATCATTCTTAAAGATAGATTGATACTCTTCTACCATGGCATTTTTCCATACATGATGACCTATTTCTTATCCATGACAAGAAGGCTTAGTATCAATGATGTGGCTCATGGCTGAAAAAATAGATCAAAGATCTCTTTGGTCTCTTGCTCTCTCAGAATATTCTTTGAGGAGATGCATGTCCCTCTACCTCCTGCAGATTTTGTTGACCCGAGGCAGATATTTTATGGCCTACTGCAATGTCTCTGGGATCATCAACTGGAACAATGGTTGTCTCCTTCTTAACTACTAAAGGGGGAGAAGGTATTGTCTCACTGTCAATCTCCATATGATATTCTCTAGATCTTTGAAAGGATATCTCTTCTTCAAATATGACATCTCTTCTTACCTCAATCTGTCTCTGACCAGGGATGTAGATTCGGTAAGCCTTTGAAGATTCATTGTATCCCACAAATGTACCCTTTATTCCTAAGGGGTCTAGATTGGATCTATTTTCTTTGGGTACATGAAGATATACTGGACACCCAAATATCCTGAAGTGTCCTACCTCAGGCTTCACTCTGGTGAAGGCTTCTTCTAGAGTCATGTTCTTCAAAATCTAGTGAGGACTCCTATTCTTACCATATAATGTTGTCAAGGAGCCTTCTACCCATAGAATCATAGGTAGATGTTGATCATGTATCATTGCTTTGGTTGCTTCAATGATGATTATGTTCTTCCTCCTTCTCAAATAGTTTGGAATCCCTCTGAAGTCTGAAGGATAAACATATTCCTTTGTTGTTAACCTACCTGGAACAAGAAAACAAACGAAAAGAACAAGACAAGAATATCTCTTAGAGAATAATAATGATTACATCTCTAAAATCAAAGCAATTTAATGATTGTTGTCATAGCTACATTGCCTACTTGTAATGTAGAAACCTTAGAAATGTAGGTTAGAGGCATGATAACTAAAACAATCAAACCTAGAGTCTTCACTTCCAGTGTGTTGTTCCTCTGAGTGCACTAAGATCCCTCTGGATCCATGATTGCAGCAAAGGTTCCTTCCTCCTACAAGTACCCTCATGAAAATGATACAAATATATACAAGTGCATACATAAGAGTGTTGATATGAAGAGGAATGATTCATCTTTGATGTCTTCATATCTCTGATGTGGATCTGGATATGTCTTCCAATATTCTTCATGTAGTATGAAGTTGCTTGATTCCTCAAGCCTATCTTCCAACAGAGTTCTATTCTTCTTGGTTTGTAGATTCTTCCACAACCCCTTAGTAACTAGGCTAGAAAACCTAACGAATAGGATAGGCTGGAAATCTTAGGTTTCGTTGAACTTATGACTGCCAAAAATAAACCTTAAGAGAGTCATAGGAATACTGGTGAGTTGTATAACTTCTTCAATGGGTTGTAGAAACCCTAAAACTGAAATTTCTACAGAAAATTGTGGAACCCTAGAAACCCTAGGGCCAAAAATCCAAAATTCTCGGAATTACAATTTGAGAGTTGTTGGAGGTTCGATGTGTTAGAATATAAGTGGATGTGCTCATTTTACCATTGAAAATACCCTTGTCACCCAACCATAGGCCGAAGCCACCCTCCGAGCACCTTAACCTTGACAGAGAATCATTCTGGAAGCAAACCCTAGGCTAGATAGACAAACAAAGGGTGGAGCACCTTTCCCCAAGGATAGTGCACCAACAAGAGTTGATCAGATATTCCAAACCCTATTTAAGAGATAGTCCAAGCCAAACGTGATCTGCTAGCTGCAACAGATGCAATGGCAGCTCTCCTCAAACCTACGCACAAGACTGGGCACTGCAGTGCGCACAAGACTAGGCACTGCAATTCTAAGACTACTTGCCAGAATGAGAACTAACCTCATATATTTATACTAATTCTAGCTAACTGCCTGGGTCGGCTTCTCATTCTGGGTATCTATCTTTTCAGTATATATTATTATTTATGGTCGACTTCTTCTCTTGGAGGCTAATAACCTAATATAAATTATCTTCTTGAGCCGACAAGTCTTCTAGGGTTATTAGCCATCTCAATAGGGTTTCTTCTTGCTTCCCGGAGTATTCTATCCTTGTCAAGTTTACACGTGGAGATAAATACCTCCTGTAGCTACCATAATATCAACACTCCCTCCTAGCTAGGGAGGTATTACAGGTAATGGTCTTGAGCACAAAAACATACCATTCACCCGGTAGCATCAACATAATTGTATAGACTAGATCATGAGCACCATCATCATCATCAGTGTCATCAGCTACATCATCTCTCAAAACCATACTCTATTTGAGTAATCAAACATGATGCTCACTCCACATAGTGATACAAGATCCATTCCTCTAATCTAGAAGAGTAAATGCTCTAAACCATTTTCTGTCTGGAAAATATTTGTTCATCATTCATCTGGTTGATGATTATCTCCAATAAACTTTTGATAGTCTTCAAGGCAATCAGAACAAAAATAGAACACAACTGTGTCTATCCATAGTAGTACATAACTACAATCCAGTGGTACACTACCACGCCAAGTAACACACAAGTACCTGATCAACAACATATAGTCATGAACAGTGGAACATATCCACCATAGTAGTATACATCTACTGTCATATAGTCTTCATAACAATCATCTGATAGCAACCTGCACAGAAAACAATGTTATGATATAAACTAAATCATCTGGGCCAATCTTTCACTCACATCTGTGAGATCTAAATGAATATCTGGCCTTGGAGTAGAACAATGAGATATATGGACTATTCTTCTCAAGCAAGGAAGAATAAATGTCATGTCTTATGAATCTGGACCATTCCCCACCCTGGGCCATTCTTCCTACACTAATCAAAGTGCACCCTGGAGAGAATGTATAAACCCTAAGGAATGTCTGTCCCTGATTGCTGAGCCTGGACCATTCCCCACTCTGGGCCATTCCTCCTACACTAATCAAAGTGCACCCTAGAGAGAATGTATAAACCCTAAGGAATGATTGTCTGGACCATTTCCTCTATTAACCACAAGAGGAAAAAACTATCCTGTATCAACCTCCAAAACAGACCATTCCTCATGTTAACCACAATGAGAAATAGTTGTCCGGCGAGGCGGGCTAGTCTTCTTGAGTAACCCTCAAGAAGAGAGACTGCCCTAGACCACTCCCCATGTTAACCACAATGGGAATTCATTGTCTATGATACATCAGAAATCTGGACCATTTCCCATGTTAACCACAATGGGAAATCGTTGTCCATCAGAAATCTCAATCCACTTTCCGAACAAGAAAGCATCTGTCCAAGATGGACTATTTTTCAATCTTGAAAATGAATGTCCTCAATAATATTTTCAGTGCTCCCTCCCAACCTGGGAGTCATCTCTTCCTTTTTCAATAAGGAAGTCATCTCCACGAGCTCCAGCTTGAGTACGCAAACTCTTTCATCTTGGATAGAAGCTTTACCAAAATGTCTTCTTATCTGCTCATCTGTGGAGATATGTATTGGAGAACCACTATATCCTTTTTGGACTTCATCACGGATAATGTAATGCTTGGTTTTAAATGTACTTTAGTCTGGAACACTGATTTTTCTGTGAAGGCTTCATGTAGCTCTGAACAATAGAGTATATCATTGTTGGAAAACTGGAACATATCCATGTGGCACTTCTTCTGTCATCGTGAGATCTGATCTACTGAGTAATCATCTTGATGTTATAGGAAATCTTCACCACGCTTCTACTATGCACTGGAGGTTCTCCACCAAGTTATCTTCTTCTATCTGCATACAAGGGTCTCTTTTTGGTATGCCTCAAAGTCTTGAGATTGCTCTTCATACGCTCTTTATTCAATTTCTCTGGAGAACATTCTTTTCATACATCTGATGTAGAACTCCAATTCATGGATGTTGCGGATGATATAATGACTCATGTAGAGATAAGTCTGGTTTACTAGAACAAGTAATCATCATAGTCTTCTCCCTCCATCTAGGAGAACCCCTAGTTTTGGATCTCGCAATGCTTTCATTCATAAGTCTTCCATACATTGTTCTTCATCACGACTTTCAGTTCCTCAGCTTAATTGCTTTTATCGAGTTTATATCAGGCTGACAATCTTGTGATTCTTGATACAAAGACTGGTTGTTCTAGCTTCTCTTCCTTTCTTGGAATCTTCATCTGTTTCTTTAGTTCTCGGGTCCATGGAGTTTCTTATAGATTCCATCATAGGATCATGGATGTGGATGGACAACCATGGATATTTTAAGGCTTCTCTTTGAAGAATATGTACTGTCTTTCATGGTTTCTATCATGGATATACACTTCAACATATTCAATGGATCATAGGATTATATCCCTCCTAATCCTTGCTTCATGTATGAGTGCATATAATAGGCTCCCTCCGTCTAACAGAGTCCACGCTTCCATCTACATCCTTATTGTCTTATGCAATATATAATTGGCTCTCTTGTCTAACAGAGTCCATGATTCCATCTTGTTGTCTTCTACAAAACGTCATAAGTCTTTTTCCAATTTCCTTTCAATTGCTGACTTCTTTCTGTCGTTGCTTCTTCTAAGTCTCTTCATGATTGATTTGACTTATCTTGCAATAGCTTCCACAATATTTTTATTTCATCCTTTCATGCGTATTATCTAATGATATCCATTCTTATCTTGTTGTTCTTCCATAGGTATAGTTCTTCTTGGAAGACATTATCTTCCAAGAGATATCTATACAAGATACATACAGAGACGATGCAAACAAGATATGTACAAGAAATAAGAAGACTTGTGTTACCTTTAGAAGAAGAAGTCTCTTCCATCCTGCTTAGTCTTCTTTGTAGGTTCCTTTTCTTCGGCAATTGATGCTTTGTGTTTCTCCTTCCTTTTCTTTAGCTCAGGACAATGATTCTTGTAGTGACCATACTTTCGACGGTTGAAGCATTGTACTTCTAAAATGTCTTTCTCTTGATTTGGCTTCCTCCTTGAACCAAACTTCCTTTTGTTCCTGAAGTTCTTGAATATTGTTGTGAAGGCTTGATCATCATACTTATTTTGGGGTTTCTCTTTTTCACTGATCCTTGATTCTTCTTGAGCATAGCAAGTCCAAAGTTCTTCAAATGTCGGATACTCCTTTCTTGTGTTCATGCTTGTGGTAAATGCATCCCACGTCTTGGGAAGACCATTGAGTACTATGTTTACCAACTCCTTCTCTGAGATGATCTATTCAATATATTTTAGTTGATCTCTCAACTGAGAAATTATCACAAAGTATGATGTTATGTTGCCATCATCATTCATCTTCATGTCATGGAGCTCATTCTTCATACTCATTACTTGTCTAATGTTTCTGACTGAGAAGAGGTTTGTTAGGGCATCATACATCTTCTTTGATGAGTCAATATGGGATATGTAGGGTATCAAGTGGTATTTTATGGATTCCAATATGATACTCATATAATTAATGGCACTGTCTTTGAACTTCTCCATAACTGCAACATGTTGTGGTTCCTTCTCTTTCCCTTCTTCAAACTATGGTTTCACGATCTTTCCTTTCAGGATATCCAACACTTTATTCTTGGCAAGGATGAGGTCAATCCTTGTCTTCCACGCTCTGAAGTTAGAGGCTCCATCTAACTTGTTCTCTGACTTCATAAAATAATTCATGGTTACTTTGACTTGGTCAAACCCTAGATTTGACCACAAACTCAAACTTCACGTCTTGGCTTGCTGAGAGTATCAGGAGATGCGCTAGGCTAGAGCACACTGATCTATCCGGAAATTAGGTCAATCAATTCACGTAAGGTGCCTCAACAAGAGGATTAGGGTTTCTGCAACTGCTCCTGCTAGTAACCCTAGCGACAGTGTCTTGGAAGCTACTTCTGCTAGTAACCTAGTGGTAGTTCCTCAGTGAGCTCAATATCCTAGCGGTTATGTTTCTTTCCAGCGTTTAGACTGAATGAAGGAGGTGTGGGCCCATAACCTATTAGAATATAAGTGGATGTGCTTGTTTTACCATTGACAATACCCTTGTCACCCAACCATAGGCCGAAGCCACCCTCCGATCACCTTAACCTTGACAGAGAATCACTCTAGAAGCAAACCCTAGGCTAGATAGCCAAACAAAGGGTAGCGCACCAACAAGAGCTGATGAGATAGTCCAAACCCTAGCTAAGAGATAGTCCAAGCCAAACGTGATCTACTAGCTGCAACAGCTGCAATGGAAACTCTCCTCAAACCTGCACACAACACTGGGCACTGCAATTCTAAGACTTCCTGCCAGAATGAGAATTGGCCTCCTATATTTATACTAATTCTGACTAACTGCCTGGGCTGACTTCTCATTCTGGGTATCTGTCTGTTCAGTTTATATTATTATTTCTGGCCAACTTCTTCTCTTGGAGGCTAATAACCTAATATAAATTATCTTCTTGAGCCGACAAGTCTTCTAGGGTTATTATCCAACTCAATAGGGTTTCTTCTTGCTTCCCGGAGTATTCTATCCTCGTCAAGTTTACAAGTGGAGGTAAATACCTCCTGCATCTACCATAATATCAACACACTGAGGGAGGTTGTACACCCCTATGTAATTTTGAGCCCCAACGTTTCAATATTAAGTGTTGGAACACCCAAAAAAGAGAGGGTCGTATGGATTTTTGGAAACCATGGGAGGGTCGTACGGTTCTGCAGAAGAGAAAGGATGGTTGCTATATGCTTGTGCAATGGCTTCTTCAATACCTATTCTCTGAACCCATGTTGAATTTTCACTATGCTAGGCTCAAGCATGAGACTTATTTCATTTTAGCATTTACTTGAACCATGAACAAATGCAGCTACACAATTTACAAGTGTTTCAATAACCAAGATCACAAGAAGAATAACCATGCATAAGAAAACAAGAAATATCCTAGGAAAACCCTTCTCAACAAGGGAGAAAAACCCAACAATCCTTTGCTATATTCTCAAGAGAATATCCTCCAACCATGAAACCCTAATGCACACAAGAGGGTGCTCTACTACCTTGAAACTTGCGCCCAAGAGAGGTGTACACTTTAGCGCTAGAGAATGTACTTACTGAAATTTCCAAATGACAAGTGACTTGTGTGTTTCCTCAATGGGGAAATCACCTTTACTTATACTATACCAGACACAACAATAGGTGTGTTTGTTGGCACAATAGGGCCGACCTCAATAACTCGAAAAATAATTCATTATTACAATAAGCATTAATTATCTTTCACATATGGTGGAGCTGACTTGTACCCTTTACATCTCAATTAGGCTTATAGGTAAATATTACTCTCAGAAAATATAGCAAGGGATCTCACAAATCCACTGGTGCTCATCCACTAGGGGCACGTCCACATGTGCTAAGCCACATGGACGTCCTACTCAACAGATATCTATCTCATTGATTCCACAGGAGAATCATCTAGAGTACCATCTCAAGCTTGACTCAACTAAGTCCACAAGGCAGGAGACCACACGTCATAACAACTTAGTCCAGAATCTAAAGCACACCTATCACATGGGCACCTTCATCCCACACAGGGGTACACATCGTTTCATCTCAATCCAGAGAGGAACGACAAACCCATCTCATGGGCATCCTCACCCCACACATGGGAACACATCATCTCATCTCAATCCAGAGAGGAATGACACACCCATCTCATGGGCACACCCAACACATGGGCTCTCTCACAGGTTGACTCACTCAGTCTGTTTCTTGGAGGATTTCTCACGAAGTTGTAATCATCAATAATAAGTTGTTGAAGATAATAATTGAAATATAAAATATATAAATATTGGTTACATATGGAAGTAGTGATAGTTAAAAAATTCATCCATTGGTGGGATTTGAATTTCCAATCAAAAACCAATGAGAAAACTCTTGAATTCTAATTTCAGGGCACCTTGTCCTAAAGACAACCTTGCAAAGGAATTCACTTTCATTGTAATGCCTGCATAAATATGGATTTTTTCGTCACCAAAAAGTGTGAGTTTTGATTCTCAATCACACCCATTAAACATGTCATTGTAGTTGAGTTTGATGCGGTACCATTCAAAGTCAATAGTGTAGTGTTTGGAAACCTATTCCTAATTCATCATATGTAGAACTTTGACAGAGACAGAGAAAATCAATATAAGTTGTACTCTGATTATAGAAGTTACTAGAAGATCGACCTGTAAATGTTGAATAGCTAGTTATAAAGATCATCAAATATGGTCAAAAGGTACAAAATCCATTGAAGATATATTAGAATGTGTTCAAGGAACTAATAAGGATACCTTGTATAGGCCAATTCAACATACTATTGATGTGCAATAAAATGTAATATTTTCAAATATTGGACTACAATGAAGCTTAATATTATAGAATGCAATAATATAAATACAATTGTAGGAGTTAAACAACAAAGGATACATTCAACTAGACAAATATCCTTATAGATCAATAATGATCTTTGCACCAAAGAAACATGGAATACAAAATAAATTATGACTATGAAGCATGGACAAAAGAATGATCAATAATATATGGAATATTTGGGTAACCAACCCAATATATGGAGCCAAATACTTTAGTAAGTCTAAAATGAAGTCAATATATTGCTAGATGTGAATAAAGAGTATACATGGAAGTGTTTCCCTAAGTTTTTATTGTTTTGGCATCATGCCATATCCAATGCTTATCCAAAAAATTGGAAGGGGAAAACTAGTGTATCACATTTTTCGCATTTATTTAGCCTAGAAATATGCATGTCACATATCATTAAATCCTAAGAATTAACAAAGATCCAAGTAACAATGTATCAATGTTTTCTTTTAAAACATCATGTTATAGAATAATGCATTCATGTAATGATGTTGTGTCTAAGAAATATGCGAAGATCTTGTGTAAATAATGAGGAAAATTATATAAAAATTGCAAATATAGCTAAGGTCAATTTTTCTTAGCTTGCTCTAAATAATTGAAAAAGAACAATTGTTTGCAAGAAAACAAGTAGAGAGACAATATGGCCAAGCCTCTCACCAATATTGGTTAAATCACAACAAAATTTCCTTAATGCATTGGGAAAATTAGTGTACATAGGAAGAACACTAAACATAGTGATTGAGTTAGGTATTATTCCTTGGACTTACACATCATTGAAGAAATGTGAAGGCTTCATGTAGGTGGGCATTCATTTTGCATAACTCTTTATTGCTTGCCTTGATTAAATAAGTCTTTCTTTATTATATCAAAGAGAATAATTCATGGTTATAAAGTATTATATATTCTTGGATTGAGGAAGTATTAGGTATAGTCATAAAAGACAACACCAATGTACCATAGAAAATAAAATTGCAATATGTATTGTAGTTGAAACTAAGATTGAAATTACAACAAATGTAGAAAGAAGAAAAAGTAGTGAAATACCTCTAAAATTGAGCTCTAAACTTCTTTAATGGTTTCACTCTTTTTGACACAAGTATGCATATTCCTTGCAAATTATTCTTTCTTTATGAGCCTAACTTAAAAGAGATTGACTAGATGCATAAAACAAATTCACATAGTAACTACATAATATATCTATATGTAACATGACATTGTCCAAGTAATGACTCACCACTATAGCTTCTTCCATCTACACAAAGTAAAATCCTAAGGAGATGGTAGCTAAAAAAACACTTAACAGCTTGGAAAATTGAAATGTTTTGGTAAGAATCACTAATACTTTGATAAAATAAACATTCTCTGTGTTGAAGCTTAATTGTGTCCTTTTTATGGTCAATGATATCAAGGTAGACATCAATATTAAATATCCCTATGTCACCATATAGAGCTATCGCATTCCCCTCTCATCCACCTTCTCCAACAAAAAGTAGTGTAAAAATGTAACCCATATATAAAACTATATGAATAAGACTAAATGTTAACCCCCAACATTCAATCACCTTATAGTACTCATCAATTTTCTCTTTGTTTTTAAAATATCCCAAAGTTACATGGAGACCACCAATAACTATCTCTCCTCTATGCATTGGTGAATGGGATGTCAAATACCCACTTCCTTCTCAATCAATCAACTAAATGTGTAAACAATACTATTCATCACAAAATCAACTTAGAAGAATATATGGTTCTAAGATAATTGGGAACAACACAAGAAAGATGTTTTTAAGACAACTATGGGCTACAAATGCAAGAGGAACAAGAAAAACATGAAAACGAAGTTAGAACGACCTGAAAAAACTTCATAGTAGATTAAAAATGCATTACATGGGAGAGACTTACTAACATTGGTTGTCAATTTTAAATTTGACAACCAATGCCAAACTAATCTTCACATTGAGCTTGTTGAGCGCATCATGCAATGTCAATTTGTATTAGTTTTGACTCATCTCATAATCCATCATTGTGTCAAAATTCACCTGCAATGGCATCCACAATCACTAATTACCATCTAATTTGATATGCATATGACAAAAAGTAAAATATAAATACTTAGTGAAAACCTAATTATAAACTATTTAAGGGTCAAGCTCAATAATTGGCTCATGATGTGTCCCTTTGTTATCACCTTGAGATTCTCTTGGCTTTGAGAATGCTTTATTATCTACTAATTATTCCAGCCACAAGAAGGTATAATCTTATATGTGTTGATATTATGGTAGCTTCAGGAGGTATGAACCTCTATTGTGACCTTTGACAAGATTAGAATGTTCCGGGAGAAAGTAAAGAAATGAAGGAAACCCTATACAAGATGTCGGCTACAGAAATATAATTAATATGAATTAATTAGTACCCAGAAGGAGAAGTCGGCCCAGGCAAGCCTACAAAAATTACTATAAATACAGGGTGCCAGTCTCTCATTATTCACACTTCTTAGAATTGCAGAGAGCAGTTTCTGCGCACTGCAATCCAACAGTTTTGTGCGCAAGTCCTAGGGAAGGTACTGCACCAGTTTTTGGGTGAGACTATCTGTTCAGCTTGGTTACTTCTTGCTTGGTGCATTAACCTCTCTTGGTTGTTTTATTTCTACCAGGATTCTTTTCTCTGTCAAGGTCAAGGTGCTTGGAGGGTGGCTTCATCCTATGGTTGGGTGACAAGGGTATTGTCAATGGTAAAATGAGCACAATATTTCATATTCTAACAGGTTATGGGACCACACCTCCTTCATTCAATCTAAATGCTGGAAGGAAGAATAGCCACTAGGATATTTAGATCGTTGAGTAACTGCTGCTAGGGTTACTAGCAGGAGCAACTTCCAAAGACACTGTCACTAGGGTTACTAGCAGAAGCAGTTGCAGAAACCCTAATCTCAGATCCGACACCTTGTGATGGAGCATCTCGCTCAAAAAGAAGATATTCAGATGTGCCCTAACTCAACGCACCTTTTGGCTCTCTCAGAAGACAGAAATGATGAAGTTGAAGTTTTGGATCAAGGCATGACTAGTTACCAATCAACCGAAGACATGAGTGAAACAATTAGTCTTCTACACTACTCAGCACTCACTGGAAGTATTGAAGATGACATGTGGATAATCGATAGCAGAGATTCTAGGCACATGAGGGGATATCAAGCCAGACTCTCAAATCTAAATGAGAAGAAGACCTTGTACAAGGTAGAGCTTGGAGACAAAACCACTTACCCCGTGGAAGGATTTGGATAAGCCTCCATCAAAATGAAAAGAGGTAACTATGTTCACTTAAGCAATGTTTTATATGTACCTGGTTTAGAAAAGAATCTTGTATCGATAGCTTGCCTAGAAGACAAGGGAAACAGAATAGCCTTTATGGATGGAAAGGTGTTATCATGGCATAAAGACTCCAGCATAGAGAATGCTAGGGTTATTGGAAGTCGTGAAGGAAATCTGTATAGACTACTAGAACAAAATGAAGAAGCTCTTGTACACAACGAAGTCAACCCCAATGAGCTTTGGCACAGAAGGTATGCTCACATTAATTGTCAAGCATTACCCTTTCTCAAAAGGATGGTTGAAGGAATACCAGAGTTGCAGTCTACACATGAAGGAATTTACAAAGGATGTGCACTTGGGAAGAATATCAAACCATTCCCAAGCAGCAACAATGGATCTAAGGAGATTCTAGATATGATACACTCAGATGTTTGTAGTCCGATGCCAGTAAAATCTCTAGGAGGATCTTCTTACTACATAATCTTCATAGATGACTATTCAAGAAAGACTTGGCTATATCTACTAAAGACAAAAGATGAAGTATTCAGCAAGTTTCAAGAGTTCAAAGCAGAAATAGAAAACCTCACGAATAAGAAGATCAAGACGCTAAGAACTGATAATGGTGGAGAATACACATCAAAGGAATTCATTGCATTCTGCAAATTGGCAGGGATTAGGAGGGAGCTAATTGTTCCTCATAATCCTCAACAAAATGGTGTAGTAGAAAGAAAGAACAGATCCATTGAAGAAACCGTAAAATCCTTACTAAATGATCAAGGTCTATCCATGTTCTTATGGGGAGAAGCAACAATGACAACAATATATGTGCAGAATAGAAGTCCTCATCATATATTGAAGGACATGACACCAGAAGAATCTTTCTCAGGTTAGAAACCTAATGTGGAAAATCTAAGAATATTTGGATGTCCTGTTTACTCTCACATTCCCAAGGACAAGAGGAATAAACTAGAACCTTCAGGAAAGAAAGGGATATTCATGGGATACAATGATTCATCCAAAGTTTATAGAATATATATTCCAGAAAAACACAAGATCGAAGTCAATAGAGACGTAACATTCAATGAGAAGATGGACTTCAAGAAATCCATTGAAGAAACTATAGAAGAAGAAGAGATTGAAGAACTTAACGAAGAAAGCACAGAAAACGAAAATGATGAAAAGGAACTACCTGATCATCCTATGGAGCCATGTGAAAACATTGATTCAGATATCGTACCTAAGACCAAGAAAACACTATCTTGGCTTGAAGCTACCTTACAAGACATAGAAAGACTCAAGGTTCCAGAAAGAACATTCAGAAAGAGTAAAAGACCTAAAATATTCTCAAGTTATGCAGCATACATGATGAAGCTTCTCGATGAAGAACCTACCACATTTGAAGAAGAAGTTCAAAAGGGACAATGAAAAAAAACTATGACGGAAGAGCATCAATCCATTATGAAAAATGAGGTATGGAAAATCGTACCAAGACCTAAAGAAAAATCAGTGGTAACTTCAAAATGGGTGTACAAGATCAAACATGCAGCAGATGGAAGCGTGGATAAACACAAGGCAAGATTCATACCTAGAGGGTTCTCCTAGAAGGAGGGAGAAGATTATGATGAAACGTTTTCTCTGGTGGCTATATATACTTCCATCAGAGCTATCATATCTCTTGTCGCTTCCATGGGATGGAACTTACATCAGATGGATGTACAGACAACTTTCCTCAATGGAGCTATTGAAGAAGAAGTATATATTGAACAACCTCAAGGGTTTGAGGTACTTTCCAGAGACACTCACGTTTGTATATTAAAGAAAGCTCTATATGGACTCACGCAAGCTCCAAGGGCCTGGTATACTAGAATGGACAGCTATCTAACGAGACTTGGTTTCTCCAAGAGTCATGCAGATCCAAACCTTTACTATAAAGTAGTGGAAAATGCACCTGTAATCCTACTACTATATGTTGACGATCTATTCATAACAGGTGAAGAGTCTCTCATCATCTAGTGCAACAAGGAATTAGCTTCTGAATTTGATATGAAATATCTGGGTCTCATGCATTATTACTTGGGACTAGAAGTATGGCAGAAGCATGGTGAAGTATTCCTTCGACAAGGAAAGTACGCAATAAAGATCCTTCAGAAATTTGGAATGATGGATTGTAAGTCCATGGACACTCCTATGAATGCGGATATAAGAAAATTAAAGGATCCAGTAGATCCATCTCTATATCGACAACTAATTGGGTCATTGATGTATTTGGTAAATATCTGACCAGACATTTACTTTGTCGTGAATACACTAAGTCAGTTCCAGGTGGAACCAAGACATGAGCATTGAATAGCTACAAAGCATGTATTAAGATATATTCATGGAACAATGAACTATGGTTTGAGATATACCACATCCAGCGATATACAACTTCATGGATTCACAGACTCAGATTGGGCAGGAAGTGTAGAAGATAGAAAGAGCACTTTAGGCATGCGTTTCAGCTTGGGCTCTGCTATGATATCTTGGGGCAGTAGGAAACAGAATTCTGTCGCACTCAACACAACAGAAGCAGAGTATATGGCAGCATGTGAAGCATGCACAAAAGAAATATGGTTAAGGAAGTTAATCTCCAATTTATTTGATCAAATTCCAGAATCGACCATAATATATTGTGATAATCATAGTTGTATAAGATTATTAGAACATCCTGTGTTTCATGAAAGGTTGAAACACATTGAGATCAAATACTACTTTATTCTAGATAAATTCCATGAAGGAGAGGTAAAGCTCGAGTATATCCCCACTGATGAGCAGACAACAGATATCCTGACAAAACCTCTATCCAGAATAAAGTTTGCATATTTTCAAGAGAAGATGGGGATCGTGTAAATAACGCCCTTAGTTGAAAGGGAAGAAATGACTCTCTAGGTTGGGAGGGAGCACTGAAAATATTATTGAAGACATTTATTTTTGTGATTGAAAAATAGTCCAGCTCGGACAGATTCTTTCCTGTTCATAAAGTGGATTGAGATTTTTGATGGACAACGATTTCCCATTGTGGTTAACATGGGAAATGGTCCATATTGTTGATGTATCATAGACAATGAATTCCCATTGTGGTTAACATGGGGAGTGGTCTAGGGAAGTCTCTCTTCTTGAGGGTTACTCAAGAAGACTGGCCTGCCTCGCTGGACAACGATTTATCATTGTGGTTAACATGAGGAATGGTTTGTTTTTGGAGGTTGATACATGCCAGTATTTTCCTCTTGTGGTTAACAGAGGAAATGGTCCGAACAGTCATTCCTTAGGGTTTATACATTCTCTCCAGGGTGCACTTTGATTAGTGTAGGAAGAATGCCACAGGGTGGGGAATGTTTCAAGCTCAGCAATCAGGGACAAACATTTCTTAGGGAAGATTCATTCTCTCCAGGTTACACTTTTTTTAGTGTCGGAGGAATGGCCCAAGGTGAGGAATGGTCCAGGCTCAGAAATCAAAAAACAATAATTCTTCCTTGTTTGAGAAGAATAGGGAAGATAACCCATTGTTGATGTTCTATACTGAGGGCAGATATTCTTTCAGATCTCACAGATGTGAGTGAAAGATTGGCCCAGATCGTTCATTTTATTTTAACAATATTTTATGTGTAGGTTGTCATCAGATGATTGTTATGGAGACTGCCTATCTCCAGAAAGTAGAGATATACTACTGTGGTGGATATGTTCCACTATTTTTTACTATGTATCACGGTTTGTGTAGTTGTGTACTACTATGGATAGACACAGTTGTGTTCTATCAATTGATATTGTACCAGTTTTCATAGGAGATTATCCAATTGGATAATAATGACGGTGCTCGTGATACTGCCAGTTGAATGATCTGTTTGTGATCAAGACCAAACCTCCCTAGCTAGGAGGGAGTGTTTATATTATGGTAGCTTCAGGAGGTATGAACCTCTATTGTGACCTTTGACAAGATTAGATTGTTCCGGGAGAAAGAAAAGAAATGAAGGAAACCCTAGACAAGATGTCGGCTGTAGAAATATAATTAATATGAATTAATTAGTACCCAGAAGGAGAATTCGGCCCAGGAAAGCCTACCAGAATTACTATAAATATAGGGCACTAGTCTCTCATTATTCACACTTCTCAGAATTGCAGAGAGCAGTTTCTGCGCATTGCAGTCCAGCAGTTTTGTGCGCAAGTCCTGGGGAAGGTACTGTGCCAGTTTTTGGGTGAGACTATCTGTTCATGTTGGTTACTTCTTGCTTGGTGCATTAGCCTCTCTTGGATATTGGATTTCTACCAAGATTCTTTTCTCTGTAAAGGTCAAGGTGCTCGAAGGGTGGCTTTGGCCTATGGTTGGGTGACAAGGGTATTGTCAATGGTAAAACGAGCACAATATTTCATATTCTAACAATATAGCCCCTCCCCTCTCACAACACTCTCATTTCTCCATACCCAATTGAATTATGAAACTATGGATGTACACATCATAGTGTCAAAGAAGAGAAATTAAAATAAAAACATCATATATACCAATCAAAAGTAACATAAAGATCATCAAATGTACTAATTATATGTTAATGTGTTTCAATCATATAGTTAATCTCTACTATGTTGTTTCCTCCTCAACCTTTTTTTGGTTTCAAAACGCCCATAATTTTTACATTGTCATCTTCTTCTTGATGTTATTTTTGTCTCAATGAATGTTGTTGTTGAAAATGCAAAACATGCTTCTTTCTAGGCGAATGATTAAGACACAAATTTATAAGAAATTAAAACCATTTAAAAGTCATCTTGTTCATATCATTTGAACATAAAAATATAATTTATTAATGATGAAACATCCATTCTAGTACAATTCTTTATACATATAATTACTATGATTAGTACTTTTAGTAGTAGATATGATGATAGGGTTAACCTCTAGTTGATCACCACCAATAGCATTGATGATGGGTGAATCATCCATAACAATATCTTCATACACCTATAGTAACATTTATCATTATTTGATAATCCATAAACCCTAAACAAGTTTATAATTAATCATTTGAAATATATTTCACTTACTTACCTCCATATTCACAGTATAAGTATTTTCTGCCCCGACTTTCTCAAGTCTAACCAAGGATTTATATATCCCTCTCAAGGTGATTTTTATATTTCCTTGGGTGGGTAGATTTCCAGTATCAGTTGACTACATATTGTAACATAACACAATTAATTTTGACTTATATTTAGATAATAGTTGAACAATTCAGTAGTGAGAACTTTTAAATTTTAGTACTTACATAAATGCATTTCACTTTGACATATCCTCGAAGCTATGTATGTGTTTCCCAACCTTATCCAATATTGCCTTGGTGGCCTTGGATATTTATTTAAGCCTATTAAAAGTTGGAAGTGTATGTTAATGCTATTTAGTTGGTCATGTCAAATGAAAAATTATTTATTCAACATATATTATGTTATAATGGTTGATATTATGGTAGTTGCGGGAGGTATTTACCTCCACGTGTAAACCTAACGAGAATAGAATACTCCAGAAAGAAAGAAGAAACCCTAATGAGTTGGCTAATAAACCTAGAAGACATGTCGACTCAAGAGGATAATTTATATTAGGTTATTAGGCTCCAAGAGAAGAAGTCGGCCAGAAGAATTAATATATACTGAATAGATAGATACCCAAAATGAAAAGTCAGACCAGGCAGTTAGCCAGAATTAGTATAAATACAGTAGGCCAGTTCTCATTCTAGTAGGCAATCTCAGAATTACAGAGCAACAACTTGTGCGCACTGCAATGCCCAGTCTTGTGCGCAGGTTTGGAGGAGAGCTGCCATTGCAGCTGCAGCAGCTAACAGATCACATTTAGCTTGGACTATATCTTGGTTAGGGTTTGGACTATCTGATCAACTCTTGTTGGTGCACTATCCTTGGGGAAAGGTGTGCTACCCTTTGTTTGGCTATCTAGCCTAGGGTTTTCTTCCAGATTGATTCTCTGTCAAGATTAAGGTGCTCGGAGGGTGGCTTCAGCCTATGGTTGGGTGACAATAGTATTTTCAATGGTAAAACAAGCACAATATTTCATATTCTAACAGCTTATGGGCGTACACCTCCTTCATTCAGTCTAACCGCTGGAAGGAAACATAGTCGTAAGGATATTAAGCTCGTTGAAAGAACTGCTGCTAGGGTTTCTAGCAGAAGCAGTCACCATAGCACTGCTGCTATGGTAACAATACTCTTCTTAGTTCTTGTACATATCTTGTTTGTATAGTCTCTGTACATATATCTATCTCTTAGAAGATAATATGTTCCAAGAAGAACTATACCTATGGAAGAACAACAAGATAAAGATTGCTATCATTATACAAGTCAAGATGAAATACATAAAGCAAATCATGTGGATGTTATTACAAGAGACTTAGAAGAAGCAAGACAGAAAGAAGTCAACAACAAAGAGGAAATTGGAGAAAGACTTATAACACTTTGTAGAAGAGAACAAGGATGCAGACGGAATCATGGAATCTCCCAGATGGAGGGAGCCGATTATACATCACCAAAGAGAAGAGCATGCATGAAGCAAGGATTAGGAGGGAGCTAATCCTATGATCCATTGAAGATGATGAAGTATATATCCATGGTAGCAGCCATGAAAGGCAGTACATGTTCAATTCGACCTTAGAAGAAGACTTCTTTGAAGAGAAGCCTTAAAGTATCCATGGTTTTCCATCCACATCCATGATCCTATGATGAAAGAAAGAAATGGAATCTTTAGGGCATGGAATCTGTTAGCACTCTGTAATTTTCCCAAGGCTGTAAGGCATCTACAGAGGCAACATCAGAACCACTTCGAGTCTTGGATCTAGCCCTCCAAGACTCAGAGAGGGATCTCTCTGTATGATATAGATTTGTTTGAAGAAGTATTAGGCTAGTTATGAAGAACATGGGTTGGGGTTTTTAAATGGTTGATTTGGAACAGCAAGGAGGGCCATTGGGCAAATGGAGTCTGCGCTTTAAACAAGGTGATTTACTCTTAGATTGGACAAAGTTCTTTCACAGGGCAAGGTAGTGGCAATATTGGATCGAATTGAGTTTTAATGGTATTTCTTTGAGGAAGAAATAGGGGAGATAAAAGCCAGGCACAGGAGCAGCTAAGAATTCATGAACTAAGCTTTAGCAGAAAACATAAAGATCATCAAAAGCTCAGAGGCAGAGTATCTGTTGATAAATTATGCTTCTATTACTTTCCTTCTGATAATAAGAACTAAAAACAAGCATAATGATCACAGGAAAAACATTAAACAGAGAAAAACACCACCAATATCACCACACAGGAATCCTGTAAAAGAAAACATGTTCATTGTTGATTGCTCATCTCAAAATTACAGAGAAGAAAAAGGTCTTCTGGTC
>ML822510.1:10757-33225 GCA_009831015.1 Picea engelmannii | reverse complement strand
TTATCCTAAGTCTGTTTGCTTATGGACAGGTGAAGGTGGCGGGATAATGGAGGCTGACAAAAGACAAGGGGGAAGAGGGCGCAGTGTGTATGAAGGATGCAGCAGGGTGATGGAGGATTGAGTGACAAGAATGGAGGGAGGAAGCGGAATCACCTGAGCCAGGACTTCGTCATCACGAGAGAAACGCCAAATCAATAGTCGAAGAATCGATTCGCCTATAATTATAGGACCCCAACAGAATCTATAAGAAACTCCATGGACCCAAGAGCTAAAGAAAAACATAAGGAAGAACATGAAGATTCCAAGAAAGAAGAGAAGCATGAACAACCAGTCATTGTATCGAGAATTACAAGATTACCAGCCTGATATGAAAGCAATCAAGCATAAAATGAAAATTGTGATGAAGAACAGTGTATGGAAGACTTATGAATAAAAGATTTGCAATATCCAGAACTAGAGGTTCTCCCAAATGGAGGGAGAAGACTATGATGACCACTTGTTCCAGTAAACCAGACATATCTCTACATGAGTCATTATATCATCCGCAACATCCATGAGTTGGAGTTCTACATCAGATAAATGCAAAGACTGTTCTCCAGAACAATTGAACAAAGAGAGTATGAAGAGCAACCTCAAGACTTTGAGGCATAATAGAAAGAGACCCTTATATGCAAATGGAAAAAGATAACTCGATGGAGAACCTCCAGTGCACAACAGAAGCATGGTGAATATTTTCTATAATAGAGATATTGTATCAAGATGATTACTTAGTAGATCAGATCTCATGATGAAAAAAGAAGTGCCACATGGATATGTTCCAGTTTTCCAACAATGATATGCTCTATTGATCAGAGCTACATGAAGCCTTCAAGAGAAAACCAATGTTCCAGACTGAAGTACATTTGAAATCAAGCATTACATTATCCATGATGAAGTCCAAAAAGGAGAAAGTGGTTCTCCAATACATATCTCCACGGATGAGCAGATAAGCAGACATTTTGGTAAATCTTCTATCCAAGATGAAAGAGTTTGTGTACTCAAGCTGGAGGTTGTGGAGACGACTTCCTTATTGAAAAAGGAAGAGATGACTCCCAGGTTGGGAGGGAGAAATGATATGTATTGATTCATGGACAATCATTTTTCAGTTTGAAAAATGGTCCAGGATGAGCAAATTCCTTCTAGTTCGGAAAGTGGATTGAGATTTCTGACGGACAATGATTTCCCATTGTGGTTAACATGGGAAATGGTCCAGATTGTTGATGTATCATAGACAATGACTTCCCATTGTGGTTAACATGGGGAGTGGTCTAGGACAGTGTCTCTTCTTGAGGGTTACTCAAGAAGACTGGCTCGCCTCACCGGACAGTTATTTCTCATTGTGGTTAACATGAGGAATGGTATGTTTTGGAGGTTGATACAAGACAATCTTTTCCTCTTGTGGTTAACAGAGGAAATGGTCCGGACAGTCATTCCTTAGGGTGTATTCATTCTCTCCAGGTTGCACTTTGTTTAGTGCCAGAGGAATGGCCCAGGGTGGGGAATGGTCCAGGCTCAACAATCAGGGACATGCATTCCTTAGGGTGGTTTCATTCTCTCCAGGTTACACTTTGTTTAGTGTCGGAGGAATGGCCCAGGGTGGGGAATGGTCTAGGCTCAGAAATCAGGACATTTATTCTTCCTTTCTTGAAAAGAATAGTGCAAATAGCTCATCATTGATGTCTTACCTTTTGAGGGCAGATGCTCTTTCGAGATCTCACATATGTGAGTGGAAGAATGGCCCATATGATTCAGTTTATATCATAACATTGTTTCTGTGCAAGTTGATATCAGATGATTTTTATGAAGATTGTATGATAGTAAATATATACTACTGTGGTGGATGTGTTCCACTGTTTGATCAAGTACTTGTGTGTTACTTGGTGTGGTAGTGTACCACAGATTGTAGTTATGTACTACTATGGATAGAAACTATTGTGTTCTATTTTTCCGATTCCCTTGAAGACTATCAACAATATTGGAAATGATTATCAACTAGATGGATGATCAAAGAACAAAGATTTTCCCAAACAGAAAATGGTTCAGAACATTTACTCTTCTAGGACATATGTAAAGATTAGAAGAATGGATCTTGTATCACTCTGTGGTGTGAGTGACTTATCCAGCATCATGTCTAATTACTCAAATGGAGTATCGTTTCAAGAGATGATACGGTTGATGATACTGATGGTGATGATGGTGCTCATGATCTAGTCATGAGATAGTCTATGTTGATGCTACCAGGTGAATGGTATGTTTGTGCTCAAGACCATTACCTGTAATACCTCCCTAGATAGGAGGGAGTGTTGATATTATGGTAGCTGCGGGAGGTATTTACCTCCATGTGTAAACTTGACGAGAATAGAATACTCGGAAAAGCAAGAAGAAACCCTAATGAGTTGACCAATAACCCTAGAAGACATGTTGGCTCAAGAGGATAATTTATATTAGGTTATTAGCCTCCAAGAGAAGAAGTCTGCCTGAAGAATTAATATATACTGAACAGACAGATACCCAGAATGAAAATTCAGCCCAGGCAGTTAGCCAGAATTATTATAAATACAGGAGGCCAGTTCTCATTCTGGTAGGTAGTCTCAGAATTGCAGAGAAACAACTTGTGCGCATTGCAGTGCCCATTCTTGTGCGTAGGTTTGGAGGAGAGTTGTCATTGCAACTGTTGCAGCTAGCAGATCATGTTTGGCTTGGACTATCTCTTGGTTAGGGTTTGGATTATCTGATCATTTCTTGTTGGTGCGTTATCCTTGGGGAAAGGTGCGCTACCCTTTGTTTGTCTATCTAGCCTAGGTTTTCCTTCCGGAGTGATTCTATGTCAAGGTTAAGGTGCTTGGAGGGTGGCTTCGGCCTATGGTTGGGTGAAAATAGTATTTTCAATGGTAAAACAAGCACAATCTTTCATATTCTAACAATAATTACCTTTCCATCTCTCCAATTTTTTACTTCATTCCCTCGTTTCTCATCTTCTTCTCCCTAGAATACTCTAGTAGTGCATCACACTCACTTTTTGTAACTAATGAAAGATTCTCATAATTAGGGGATAATATCATATTTGTGCATTGGATGATTTCCATTGTCTTCAAATACTTTCCTACCATAGATGAAAATTCCTTTTGGTTGAATATTTGTCTAAAAAGGTGCACCATATGATTAATCATATCTCTTTTCAAAGTGGGTTTTTGGTATTTATATACAGTTATAATCGTAAGTGTCAAAGTACTAAACACCTTCTTGTGCAACTTAGTATAAAAAATGTTATTCCCTACAAATGCAATCATATATTACGACTGGACTTATAAAATCAACATAAAAATATTAATTTTGTATAAAATAAAAATAAGTTGATGGATTAGTAATTACCATGACATTTTAAGCCCTTAAGCAAGACAAGTTTGTCATTCATGTGTAAATAAATAGCCAATGGCCTAGTGCTTGGGAAAATTAAGACCGATGGGGGATTTGGATCAATATCTAAAGCAAGGGTATCATTAGTATCTATATTTCCACAAGATTCATGGGGATGTAGTATGGTATAAGAAAGAGCAAGTGAAGAGGTACCAACAACATGTGTGTGAGTTGAGGCATCGGAAATAGGAGCAAAAATATAGGCACCGACAATAGAGGCACTAGCAGTAGAACTGGCAAAAGAGGCACTAGGTGTAAATGCAGATGTGATACTCCCAATGCTCAAGGCATGGGGTGTCAAGAAAATCTATAAAAAATGACTTTTTCTCAAGTATAATTTATAAAAATTAAGAAATTACATACATTAAAGTAATTTAGCTCATCAAATTTAAAAATTTCATACCTTGAACTAATTGATGTTTTCCATCAGATGTAATTGTTTAGGAATGCTTTTTTTAGAAGTTTCTTGCAGTAAACCAGTGAGTTATACTATCCATTTTTAAAACCTTTTTTTTATAGTGATGAAAGGGTCAAGATGATTATAAAATACATCCTCGTGACCATGCTCGAGTGAGGTGGAAACCTACAAATAACAGGTTGTTAATATGTATTAGAACAATAATAAACATTGATAATAATAATAAAAAAAACATATAAAAGTTATATTACATTACCTACCCCACATCAATTGTTTTTCCATGATCAACCTAAACCATAAAGACCTCTATGTTAATTACATAAAATATTCATAAGTTAAACTATTGCAAGCATCAAACTTTGTAGTTACGATAATGTGACATTAATTGTTGGCAAAGCATGTTTTGACATTAATTTAATGTGCAAACTGATTTAGGTATATTTTTATACCTTCCAAGGCAAAGTATATTGTAATTGCTTTGTAGTCAATTTGATTTGACTTTTAAATAATTTGCAATTTTTTCACTTTCTCCCATAAAGTTTTCTAAAATATCCAAAACATTATCTATTAAATTGATTATTCTTTAAATTGAAAATTTAATTTTAATTTTCTAAATATAAATTCATATTTGTAATTGGTTGTTAACTATGATTAGACATGTTTTATGTGATTTTACACTTACTTGTCAATTTAAAAAAAAAAAATTAAAAAATCAATCAGTTTGCCATGTGTCCTTATTAATTATGGCAAACTGTTTGATTTTTTATTTTTTTATTTTTAAAATCTGACAATTAAGTGTAAAACCACATAAAAATTGTCTAATCATAGTTAACAACCAATCACAAAATAGGAATTTACATTTAGAAAAAATAAAATTTATTTTACAATTTAAAGAATAACCAATTTAATAGATAAATTTTTGGAGACTTTTGAAAACTTTATGGCATAAAGTGAAAAGATTTCAAATTATTTAAAAGTCAAAGAACATTGACTATAAATTAATCCACTTTTCAAATTATTTTTTGTAATGTAAAATTTATGTTGATTATGAATAGTAAATTTCTCTCAATAATTATGTTAATTAATATATCGAAATTTCCTTGTATACTTATGAGAGAGAACTTAGGTTTATAATATAATTAGATGTGAAAACCAAAAACATTTAACGATACTATAAAAAATTGAATTACTTATATAACCTCATAACTCTAGAGGAAGTAGTGAAAAGTATGCATAGTTGGATAGTGAAAAGTTATATGGTTAGTATAAAGTTTCATGGTTAAGAGTAGAAATAACTCACCAACTCCTTAATTTACTTACTATATTTAATTACCAAGTCATCAAACTCCTAGCTTCTAACATACTAACCTCATAAATTTAAGTTAAACATGATCCACTGATCCACTAACTCCAACCCACTACCATAAACTCATTAATATGTAACCCATATAACCCAAAATAACCCCAACCACTAATCTACTAACCCCCTCACCATTTACCCACTAACCAACATACCATCTAATCATTAATCCACTAACTCAAACCTTCTTTCCCATTAACTAGTTTGGTCCTGACCCTAGCTGCTTCGATTCCTAAGAATCAGGTCCAACGAATTGGATTCAGGGAAGAAACTTCCTTCTTCTCTCAAAGTATCGACTTCCTTATATGGAGGAAATATTCCCTTGGAATAATCTATCCTTCTATGGAAATATATCCTTAAAATAATCTAGTCAATTGAAGGGATAGTCATAATCCACAAAGAAAGAAATGGTTACTTGTTTCAGTAAGCCCTATAAGTTGTAATATCCCTCGGTCGAACCCAATTGTAAATGTAAAGTAAGTATACTTAAGTTGGTGAGTTGTTTTGACATCATTTTGTAATACACCTTTCATGGCATAGTGCGTGCATGAACTGCGCAGTAAAAATGATGTAGTGTGCACATTCCCAGATATCGCGCACAGTAACTAAAGTGCGTGCAGTATGGAGGACAACGAGCCTCGTGTATATGATATGTGTTATAGGTTGGTGAGCCAGTTATTATAAGATGGGATTCTTATGTTTTGGTATTAGGCCGGAGCACCTAGATGTTAAAGGCCAGTGCGCCTATTTTGTACATGTCTCATGATTAATATAAAATACATCACTGCGTGCAGAATGACCACGATAAAAGAGATGGGGGGATGAACTTCCCTAGTTAGGGAAAGGGAGGGCCAAAATTTAAGGGAAAGGGCTAAGCTAGAGAGCTTAAGACAAAAGGAATATTATACCAATATTTCCTAAAACATAAAGTGGGGATAATTATTTTATCCTAAGTTCTAAAGTTGGAGACAAGTGGATCAAAGTAACTTTCGATGTGACAAGTGTCAAGTTGGGGACATGCATTCATATCGTGGGGACTTATCTCATTTAGTCACTTTTCCACGAGGATTCTTACCAACAGTTTGACCATCATTCTTGCCATCATTTTTCACGATCAGTTTCATGGTGATTCCTTCCATCACTCAGTTATCCAGTCAAGGATTCCATGACCATTTTCACTCATGCAATTAGTTATCCTTGAGACATCCATTTCACCATATATGAGCCTGTTCCCGTAACCTTTACCTAGTTGGTGTACCTGGTTAGCTTGGAGCGGGATTGAAGAAGCGGGTTGTCAAGCCCGTGAGCAATTCTCCAAGGGAGAAAATTGTTGGGGATTGATTCCCGAAGGTGCTAAATAACAACTACAATGCTCTAAGACTTCCGGTCCAGCCTATTGTTGAAGCCCTGGAAGGGAAGTGGGGCAGCTGAGGGACTGTTGAGCAGAGAAGGGGCACACTTCCTTGGGTGGGACAGGCATGTGGGGAATGAGAGGTTGTAGGCTGTTAGTTGAGTGAGCACCTGAGATAGAGTCTTTCCTATTGTCCATGAGCCTTAGCCTGGTTAGGAACCCTTTTCCTGGGTGGAGTTCAGTCCCAGCTTGAGGGTGACTCACTGTTGAGAGTGATGAACAATGTAGTCTAAGGCTAGGAGGTTCGTGGACGGTCTGTACGTAGTTGGTGACAAGCTTTCCAAGATAAGTACCAATCGTATGATAAAATTATATACTGCATTGCTATTTACATGCTTATGTTACGGTTTATCATATTTGTGAATATAATTGTCTGTATGTTTATGGGTGTTTCCCTGTATATGATGCATATCGGTGTTTACTGTTATTTTAGTATGAAATTGTATATTACAGAATGTATATGTTGGTTTACGTTTATATGTAATGCTTCCACAAAGAATTTTGTATGTATATGTTTAAGTTGCATGCAGATTGAAGAGAAATTTTATGTGGCATAGTTCAGTTGAATAATGGGTATGTTACTGTATGTTCCGCAACTAGAGAATGAAAGTGTTCCCTAGAGTAGCATGGCCGGTCTATTTAAGGTTGGAGATGATACCAACTAGTCAGAGCATGAGAGATTGCTCTGGAGTGGCATTTCCCCGGCCTGTGGGTGGTCGGGGGGAATGTTACAAATTGGTATCAGAGCTTCAGTTTCAACACTAAGCCTGGATGGGCCAGAGAGGTTCAATGAAGTGAATATCCACAGAAGAGTAACTTCGAAGTGACCAAAATTCAAGTCACGGAGCATCCATGAAAAATGTTGGCATGCAGGCGCGCGTGGTACATTGTGACACTACGCGGAAAATGTTGGCATGCAAGTGTGCATGGTAAATTGTGGCGTTGCATGGAAGAATACTGTGTGCGGATGCACACGCTGAATTTAGCCTTGCGCGGTGAGCACACAGATAGTAATGTGCAGATGGGGTGTGCAAGTATTACATAACATAGAGGAGTTTTGTGTTACACGCATAGTATGAGTATAAGTTGTCTCGCGATAGTGTGTTCAATGGTGCACGCAAATTATTGTGCGCGATGGAACATGTTGAACCTTGACATGGTGCAATGCATAGGGTGAAATGCATGTGGAGTATTAGTGTGCGATACCCAAAACTGTGCGCAGTGGATATTGGCGCACAATGCAAAAGTAGTGTGCGCGAGATTTCGGCGTGACGGAGAAGAAATGCATAGTAGATATAGTTTAGGGAAACGCATTTTACCTTGTGGTGTTGTTGTGCGCGATAAATATAAATGCACAGTTTGAAGTTTAGTTCGCGTGAATTCGTTTGGACGGCGATGAGTCTGAGTTTAATTTGCTTAATATTAGAAGAAAAAGAAACACACAATGGCATCATAACATTAATTAAAAATAATTCCGAGTGTTATATTCCTCTGATTCAGACAGATGGAAGTGAAATATAAGCCTACAAGAAAAGCATACTATAAAAGAAAACAAGACTCATAACACCACCAGATAAAATTTTGTAATAAACAGTCTAAAATCTACTTCTGTATTTATACAATCGTATTAATCACAAAATTACAAAACAAGGAATGATAGCAGTATCCTGTCGTAAAAAGGGTCGTTTAAGAACATTCCTATCATCTCTATTGCTCCTTACCTCCGCTACTAGTTGTTCAAAATTCGTTGAAACGTACTTAATTTTAGTGGAAGACTCACTTCAGCTTAGCGATATCCTCCTTTAAAGAATCTAACCAGATAGGTTGATTCTCTCCAACACTTTCGGTCGTTTCAGCCGTGGATTCCTCCCTCTTCTGTCGCTTGCTCCTTTTCTGATTAGTAGCTGGCCTGTTGATGACTAAATCCTTCATAACGGGATTCAGCCTGGCTTCCAATATAGAGTCGGTCGCAGGTTCTGTGCGAAACTTAGTCGCTAGTATATGCACAACTACCCTTTCCACCTTATTTGCAAGAAAGTCTAGCATGTTGCCTGAATAGCCAGTCTCACTGGATTTAGCCTTGTCCATGTATCTCAGTTTGTGGATACCAAAATGCTTTTTGCAGAGAGAAGAAAATCGAGCAATTTGGAGATTACTTCGTTTATGGATAAGCAGATACCTTCATACTTGAGGATTGGTAGTTATAAAATCCCAATTATGAAGCGCAGACATATTACGTACAAGAGAGTTGGGTTGCCATGCTCGGCTAATCCATTTCAAATGATTAAATTTTGAGTTCATTACATGGTGGTGTTCAGCTAACATCACATGGCTGCAAAGTATCGAATGAGGGAAACGGGGTGATCTGACTAGCCATCGCCCGCTCCACGAGTGGTGGATTTGACATGTTGAAGCACGTGATACCGTGTCTTGGCGAAAGTGGTTTCGGAAAACCACCTTCTTGCACAGATGTATCTCTGAAGGCACCGCGCATCTATGTTCTCAAGACTTGGGTCTTATCTAGGATTGTCATGGTGATAACACCAGGAAATCGGGAGAGATAATTCTGATGTATATATGGAACCAAAATGGTTCATATTTTTTTCATGAATTGTTGAATTGTTAGCCTGATAAGTTTCGATGGCTGCATGTTTTTCATAATTAACAACAACTAGATCAGTTCAGACCAGTGCAGAGTCCATAGGAATGGAAGAAGCACAGGGGAATTAAAGTCAGCAAGATGAGAGCAGAGGGGTGGATGTCCATTTGGGCATTGAAGGAACGAACTCCAACAAACATGGAGAAGAAAGGAATGAAAACATGAATATGGCTGAGACCATTAAGAATTTGCAGAAGGATGTCCAAAGCCATAAGGATGATAATAAAAGGCTTATGAGAGCCAAAGAGTAGTAGGATGACTTCAACATGAAGTTATTGGAGGACTTGAACAGAATAGAAAATAAATTGGTAAAGGAGAGTGGCTCAAGCAAATCTGGAAGTCACAAGCCTTCGGATGAGGAAAGAAAAGCAAGAAGTGTTAGTAGACATCACCATCATTCCCCAAGGAACTCTAATAAGAGAGCAGTCAAGTCTATCCCTTGTCAGAAGGTATAAGAGGTCTGGGGTGGATGAGTTGGGAGGAGAAATGAACAAAATCAAACCTCCTACATTTGATGGTGAGCACAAGAAGGATGAAGATGCAGAAACATGGTTGTTGGGCATGAAAAAGTATTTTCAATTGCATAATTATTCTTCTCATGCAGAAGGTAGAATTGATATCTATCAACGCAAAGGAAAGGCCTCCATGTGGTGGGATCAACTTGTGCAGGTGCAGCACATTAAAGAGAAAAGTTTTACTCGGAGGGAATTCAAGAAGTATTTTGAGAAGAAATACTTGACTAAGAGATACTATGACAAGAAAATGAAAGAGTTCTTTGAACTCAAGCTTGGAAGTATGACCATGGATGAATATGAGAGAAGGTTTCTAGAACTATTGAAGTATGTCTCATTCATCAAGGATGAGACAATCGAAATTCAAAGGTATTTCATTGGATTGTCATAGTTCATTAGCGACAAAATACTGTATGATGATCCCAAGACATTAGAAGAGAACATAAGGCGAGCTAAATGCCTATATGATCAACAGAAAGAAAGGCTTGGGAAGACAATAAGAAACTTAATATGGATCAGAGGAAGAAGGGAGCTAAGCCACCATTCTTCAGAAATAATCCACAAGGACAACAAACGTCTAAAGAACCCAGAATGATTGACACAGGGAGTCAAGGGCCAAGGCAACCACTTATGCAATGTTGGGGTTGTAAAGGAGATCATAGGTTCAGAGATTGTCCTCACAGAGGTGAAAAAGGTAGGGTTTTTCACAATGTACAGCAAGTTGAAACAGTGGAGGACATGGGCAGATATGTGCCAAGGATTTATGCAACCCTGGACAATAAGCAAGCAGATTATCAATCCCACATGATTGAAGTGGAAGGTATGATCAACAACCAAACCATTGCTATTTTAATTGATTTAGGAGATAGTCATAGTTATATAGACCCTAAGATGGTGGAGAGTTTGCAATTTCCAAGAAGAAAGCATGGGAAATCTTGGTTGGTGCAACTGGCTACAAGAGCCAGAAGAAAATTTAATGATATGGTTAAGTCATGCCTTAGAGACATGAATGGATTGAACACCAAGGAAGATTTAAACATCTTGCCTCTAGGTTCCTATGACTGTCTAATTGGGATGGATTGGTTGGACCAACATCACACTCTCTTAGACTGTCACAACAAAGCATTTACTTGCCTGGATGAGGAAGGGAAACTAAGGAAAGTACGGGGAATTCCCAGGCAGTAACCATTATAGAAATTTCAGCATTGCAACTGAAGAAATGTTATAGAAAAGGATGTCAAATAATTGCAGCTCATTTGGCAAAGACACCTAGAGATAAGGTGCCAAATTTGGAGGATTATGCAGTCTTGGAAGATTTTGAATATGTGTTCAAGGAGGTACCCGGACTACCCCCAAAGAGACATTGATTTCTCTATAAATTTAATGCCTGGAGTAGCGCCAGTATCAAAGACTCCTTACAGAATGAGTACACCGGAATTGAAGAAGTTGCAAATGCAACTTGAAGAACTTCTGAAGAAGGGGTATATACACCCAAGTGTGTCACCTTGGGGTGGCCCAGTCTTGTTTGTGAGGAAGAAAGATGGAACACTAAGATTGTGCATTGACTTTAGACAGTTGAATAAAGTGACTGTTAAGAACAAGTATCCTCTGCCAAGGATTGATGTTCTCTATGATCAATTGCAGGATGCAAAGATATTTTCAAATATAGATCTCATATCAGGATATCATCAGGTAAGGATTAAAGAAGAAGATATCAGCAAGACCGCCTTTAGGACAAGGTATGGTCATTATGAGTTCACAATGGTGCCATTTTGGTTGTCAAATGCACTAGTTGTCTTCATGTGCTTAATGAATGGTGTTTTCCGAGAATATTTGGACAAGTTTGTCATTGTCTTTTTGGATGACATTCTTATATATTCTAAGTCAGAGGAACAACATGAACATCATTTGAGGATGGTGTTGCAAGTATTAAGAGAGCATCAGTTGTATGCCAAATTGAGCAAGTGTTCATTTTATTAGAAACAGATTCATTATTTGGGGCATATCATTTCACAGGATGGAATAGCATTGGATCCTGAGAAGATAAAGGCCATTAGAGAATGGTCAGTGCCGAAGAATGTCACAGAGGTGAGATCAGTCATGGGTCTTGCAGACTACTATAGAAGATTTATTAAAGGATTCTCAAAGATTGCACACCCAATTACTTCCTTGCAAAGGAAGGGAGTGAATTTTCAGTGGACGCTGGATTGCAAGAAGAGTTTCTAACACTTGAAACAATTATTGACAAGTGCTCCAATATTAAGGATCGCAGACCTAGATGAAGACTTCATCGTATGCACCGATGCATGTAATGAAGGACTTGGTGGAGTCCTCAGTCAAAATGGGTTTTTCATATGTTATGAATCAAGGAAGCTGAAGGAGCATGAAAGAAACTATGCCACTCATGATTTGGAGTTGGCATCCATAGTGCATGCCTTGAGGAAATGGAGGCACTACCTCATGGGAAAGAGGCTTGAGCTAAGAACAGACCACAATGGTTTGAAATATTTATTTGATCAGCCAAATCTAAATGCTAGGCAAAGCAAATGGTTAGAATTTCTAAGCGAATATGGCGTTGATATAAAGCATATCAAGGGGAAAGAGAATAAGGTGTTTGATGCACTCAGTAGGATGGTGCATGAATTACATGCTACAACCATTAGCATGTATCAGACTGATATTAAAAGCAAAATTTTGGAGGCTGCAAATGCAGATCTGCAATACAGAGAATTGGTAGCAATGCTACAGCAGGGTAATATACCACAAAAGGTGGATAATTATAATTCGGGAATAGATGGAATATTGTTGTACAAGAAAAGAATTTTTGTTCCAAATGTCCAAGAATTGAAACGTATGATTTTGCATGAAATTCGTAATGTTCCTTATGCAGGGCACCCTGGGTATCAGAAAATCGTGGCAGTGATCAAAAGCCACTACTTTTGGCCAGGTATGAAGAAAGAGATTGATGAATACATCGCTAGATGTATGGAATGCCAGAAAGTTAAAGCTGAGAATAGGCACCCAGCAGGGTTGTTGCAACCTTTACCCATTCCTGAATGGAAGTGGGAAGTGGTGACAATGGATTTTATTACGGGATTTCCCAGAACTGGCAAGTTGCATGATTCGATCATGGTGGTGGTGGACAAGCTTACGAAAGTTGCCCATTTTATTCCACTGAAAACTACTCACAAGGAAACAGATGTTGTTGATATTTTCATGAAGGAAGTGGCATGATTGCATGGAATTCCTAAAACAATTGTGTCCGATAGAGACCCGAAATTCACCTCGAATTTTTGGAAAGGATTCAAAACGAATTTGAACTTTAGTACAGCTTACCATCTTGAGTCTAATGGACAGACAAAGAGGGTGAACAGAGTGATAGAAGACATACTGAGAATGTATGTGATGGACAAACCATCAAAATGGGAAGACTACCTATACTTGGTAGAATTCGCTTACAACAAAGGGTATCAGACATCATTGAAGATGAGCCCATTTGAAGCACTTTACAGCAGAAAGTGAAATACTCCAGTGAGTTGGGATAATCCAGCTAATAGGATAGTAGTTGGGCCAGAGTTGCTCAAGGAGATGGAGGACCAAATGATAAAAATTAAGCAGAATTTAAAAGCTGCCCAAGACATGCAGAAAAGTTATGTTGATAAGAACAGAACCCACAGAGAATTCAAAGTAGGTGATCATGTTTTCATGAAAGTAAAAGCTAATAAGAGTTCCCTAAAGCTGGGAAGCTGCGCCAAGTTGGCAGCCATATTTTGTGGGCCATTTGAAATCCTAGAGAGGATTGGTCCATTTTCTTATATGATATCATTGCCTACATCTATGTCTGTTCATAATGTCTTCCATGTATTATTGCTAAAGAAATATATGCCTTATGCTAATCATGTTATTGATTGGAATGTGATTCAGGTGGAGCAAGAAGGTGCTTTTCAAGTGCATCCGACGCGCATTTTGGATTGGAAATTCAAGTAGCTCCAGAACCAATCCATAGGGCTTGTAAAGGTCCAATGGACCTGTTACGGTCCTGAGGACGCTACCTGGGAGTATGAGGATGCAATGCGGATGGAATACCCACATCGTTTTGAGTAATTTTGAACATTTTGTAGTATATGGGTATATGATGCACTGAGGACAGTGCATAAATAAGGGGAGGGGATTGTAATATCCCTCGACTGAACCCAATTGTAAATGTAAAGTAAGTATACTTAAGCTTGTGAGTTGTTTTGACATCATTTTGTAATACACCTTTCATGGCATAATGCGTGCATGAACTGCATAGTAAAAATGATGTAGTGTGCACATTCCCGGATACCGCGCGCAGTATGGAGGACAGCGAGCCTCATGTATATGATATGTATTATAGGCTCGTGAGCTAGTTATTATAAGTTGGGATGCTTATGTTTTGGTATTAGGCCGGAGCGCCTAGATGTTAAAGGCCAGTGTGCCTATTTTGTACATGTCTTGTGATTAATATAAAATAAAATCGATGCACACAGACCGACCACAATCAAAGAGATGGGGGACTGAACTTCACCAGTTAGGGAAAGGGAGGGCCAAAAGTTAAGGGAAAGGACTAAGCTAGAGAGCTTAATCCAAAAGGAATATTATACCAATATTTCCTAAAACATAAAGTGGGGATAATTATTTTATCCTAAGTTCTAAAGTTGGAGACAAGTGGACCAAAGTAACTTCCGATATGACAAGTGTCAAGTTGGGGACATTCATTCATATCATGGGGACTTAGCTCATTTAGTCACTTTTCCAAGAGGATTCTTACTAGCAGTTTGACCATCATTCTCGCCATCATTTCTCACGATCAATTTCACGGTGATTCCTTCCATCACTTAGTTATCCAGTCAAGGATTCCATGACCATTTTCACTCATGTAATCAGTTATCCTTGAGACATCCATTTCACCATATCTGAGCATGTTCCCATAACCTTTACTCAGTTGGTGTACTTGGTTAGCTTGGAGAGGGATTGAAGAAGCGGGTTGTCAGGCCCGTTAGTAATTCTCCAAGCGACAGAATTGTTGGGGATTGATTCCTGAAGGTGCTAAACTGTAGCTATAGTGCTCTAAGACTTCCGGTCCGACCTATTGCTGAAGCCCTGGAAGGGAAGTGGAGCAGCCGAGGGACTGTTGAGCAAAGAAGGGGCACACTTCCTTGGGTGGGACAGGAATGTGGGGAATGAGAGGTTGTAGGTTGTTAGTTGAGTGAGCACTTGAGACAGAGTCTTTCTTGTTGTCCGTGAGCCTTAGCCTGGTTAGGAACCCTTTTCCCGAGTGGAGTTCAGTCCCATCTCGGGGATAACTCATTGTTGAGAGTGATGAACAGTGTAGTCTAAGGATGGGAGGTTCGTGGACGGTCTGTACGTAGTTGGTGACAATCTTTCCAAGATAAGTACCAATTGTATGATAAAATTATATGTTGCATTGTTATTTACATGCTTATGTTACGGTTTATCATATTTGTGAATATAACAGTCTGTATGTTTATGGCTATTTCCCTGTATATGCTGCATATCGGTGTTGACTATTATTTTAGTATGAAATCATATATTACACAATGTATTTGTTTGTTTACGTTTATATGTAATGCTTCCACAAAGAGTGTTGTATGTATATGTTTAAGTTGCATGCAGTTTGAAGAGAAATTTTATGTGGCATAGCTCAGTTGAATACTGGGCATGTTACCGTATGTTCCGCAGCTAGAGAACGAAAGTGTTCCCTAGAGTAGCATGGTTGGTCTATTTAAGGTTGGAGATGCTATCAACTAGTTAGAGCATGAGAGATTGCTCTGGAGTGGCATTTCCCCGGCCTATGGGTGTTCGGGGGAAACGTTACATAAGTCATCCCTCCAAAACAAGTATTTGGGCTTGTAAACCTCCACACTAGTATCATGTGTTGCTTAATAGTTGTACTCTCACCTCTTGCAATTACAACTTTTCACTTTGGATTACCTACAACTATTGTATTAACATATTTCTAAGAGGCAGGTATAAACAAATTTGTTGCTAATTTCACTTGTATTTTTTTGATGTATATTCACTTACAACAAACCAATTTTCAAAGTGGGGTAACTTAAATTATATTTATGAAAGAATGCAACAAATACATTAAAGGAACTTGTTTAATGTCAATGCACAGAGATGCAACTTGGTTAAACATTCATATTTGATGTAAACTTTAACATGCATTGAAACATATACAACCATCTTCCCCACAAGTCCAACCTAGTGGCCAAGACTCTTTATTTTGTGGCACAAATTCAAACTATGCATCTTCAAAAGTGAAATTGATGCAACGATAATAGGTCGATATGTGTCTAATGTTCATGGATGTGTTGCTACTTGTCCATGTGATGGAACTTGATGATTAAGTTGTATCCAATGAAGGTGTTTCTTTGGGTTCAATGGTTGGGTTGAAATGATGCCACATGGGGTACCTATAGTCTTCTTAGCCACACACATTTCTTTTCCAAGCATGTTCTTCCAATTGGATTTAGGAAACAGGTCGCAAGGAGGCTAGTAAGAATTTCATTTAATGGGCTTGAAAGATCTAGCAATGATAAATGTATTGGTGGATCCATCATTCAAACTTGTATTTGAAATCATATCAACATTGTGTTCACATTGGGCATGTTTGATGATGGAAACAAGGAGATGGTATGGATTAACATAAAGATCAAAAGGAGGACCTTTTGCATAACAAGAATCCAACATAAATTCAATCATGATGTCTTGACATACTTTCATATTTTTTTCTAATGAGTGATTACAAAATGTTTGTGCATATTTCCCAATGTGTTGGTTTGAGCCTAGTTTGGTGAAATTATGGAGGTAGAAGCCATTTCTCTAGTGATAACATGAACTAGAGGTTTTTTTTTTAACAGAAACCACTGATTTTGTATTAGCAAAAACAATGCAAACGGGATGAACAACATAGTAGTACATAGTTGATTCAATAAACAGTTGAGAAAAAATATTTTGATACAAAATCCTAGCCTCTCTATCAGGGGAAAAAGTAGTTAGGTATGTGTATTTTCTGTTATAGTTACAAGTATAAATCCTAACATATTTCCTTGGAAGAAAATAAAAATTGAAAAAAATTAAAATAAAATAGACTAAGAGAGTTTAAGTTCAGTATCCACTTGATTATACCCCCCTGTGTCCTGAGTTGGCACATGAACAATTTGTTGCACCATGTATCCATCATAAGATGCAGTTGAACACACTGTGTTGACTACTTGATTCCGATTCATGGTGTGAAATCCCATTAGTGCTACTAGAATATGCTTGAGAAGTTGATTCTCCTTCTTCAATTCCTACAATTTGCACCCATTACAAGGGAAATAAATATTATGGATATGCCACATTGTAGTCGACACCTTACTAAATACATAATCATCTAGAGCTTCACGAAGGAAACCCAAAACCACCCTATAATTAGACCAGAGGAGCCAGTGATTGTGCCAATAAAAATGCTAGAGGAAAGTGTTTCCCTATAAGGTTGACATTTGTGTTTGTTGTGGTTCTTGATATTCCTCATAAAAGTGATTAGTGGTATGAGGAGCCCCCCAAAAAAAAATTCATATGGTAAACATTGAGGTTAAGGTAGATAGATAGGTTTTAAAGTCTGATTTTTCTTTAACATACCTTGATCAAGGTTACAAGCCTCCTTGGAAAGAATGTCTACTCTGTGATTTAGATTCATTAATACATGAATCATAGTACTCCACCTTCTAGAATCACTTTTCTTCCTTTTATATTCTTTGGGTTGCTCTGACCAGAGTGTGATGGTCATGTCCTGGTTTCCTTTAAATTCCATTTATTATGAGTTTTGAGTCTCTTATTACTATTATGTCTTTATAATGATCAAAGTTGATTAATTTTAATCCCATGTATAAATCCAATGCCTCAGCCTGTTTGTTAGTGGATTGGCCTAATCCCCAAGAAAATGATATTCTTTCTATTCCTTCAGGATCATAAATATTGATCCCCCCCCATTCCCGTCGTTCCTAGATTAACTCTTGAATCCACATAAAAGAAAAGAGTACATTTTTTTGTCCCTATCTCTAATTTGCAAAATATTTCTCTCCCATTATGAGTTTCCCTTCTCCTTGGGCATATTGATAGTCTTGTTTATGAATGACCACCTACCGAAGTTTAAGAATGTTTCTTAACCAAAGTCTCTCTACAAGATCCATATCTTACGAGAAAAACATTGATTTGATCTTATGGATTTGATTTTAACCAAAGTCTCTCTACAAGTTTATGGATTTGATCTTATGAGCAAAACATTGATCATTACTTATCAATTTGTATGTTGAATCTACTAAATTATTTACAAAAGGTTGCTTGTGATAAATGCCTCATAAATGAAATGTTCTTGCAAATGTGGAATGAATGGAATATCGAAATAACCCTTGTACTTTGATGTTATACTTGTATATCATTGGTTAATTGTTCATTGAATGCTCACACTTTGCAAACTTTAAATTGGTTTTATT
This sequence comes from Picea engelmannii, assembly GCA_009831015.1. Taxonomy (NCBI): domain Eukaryota; kingdom Viridiplantae; phylum Streptophyta; class Pinopsida; order Pinales; family Pinaceae; genus Picea; species Picea engelmannii. The sequence goes on along the minus strand of ML822510.1, from coordinate 14,884 downwards.
ACTCCACAACTTCATTAATATATCACACAAGTACTTGCACTTTATTAACATAGCACATTTTGTCACTCCATTGAATATTGGTGATTGGTATTCTCTTCGAGTCATTCATTCAAGAAATCAACCCTAGTCAAGTGAGGTCTTTTTCCCTCACCTGACCTTATCACAACAATAAGACTTAGCTTGACCACATGGGATCCCCCCCTTTGGCTTGGTTTTCCTGCCAAAAGAGTGGAGTGAATCATATAGGTGATAGGTAGTGATTCACTTGATAATTTCCTTGCGCTTTCTCTCGCATTAATGGTTGGACTTTTCCTCTAGGGAGTGTATGAGGAATAATAATATGTACATGAACTTCATCTTTATACATACATATATATATATATATATATATATATATATATATATATATATATATATATATATATATATATGAAGTTTTCAGTTTTCTAATACTTTTGTAATTGTAGGTTTTATTTTCAACGATCTATTTCTTCATGGTTTTATAATTTCCAGTACTTATATGTCTTCTTTTTTTTACATAAATTAAGATTGCAAATGTTAAGTGATTTGAAATTTATATTGAAAAAGATAAAGAAGATTTGTGTTTGTATTTATCCGGTTGTCCTAAAGTATTGAAACTTATTGGCACACTTTGGTATCTTTTCTATACAACTTCTATTTTCTATATAACTTCTACTAACAAGTGAAATATTTAATAAGTGAAATATCTCAATTGTCCAATATGTTGGTCTTCTGATGTTTGGACCTTGCTAATATGTTGGTCTTTTGGTGTTTGGACCTTGCTTGATAGCCCTTATGTGTTGATGATTGTAGCTATGTGAGACATTCTCCAGCTTACAAACCTGAGAGAAAGCCCCTGAGAGGGTTGTGTGGTTCCTATCTTAGGCAGAGATGGAACTTAGAGATAGCCTCCTCCTTACAGAGATTTGAGAAGAACTCCAGATGATTCTCTTGTGTAACGCAGTGAGAAAGGAGATCTGCAGAGTTGGATGTGCATGTGGCTGAGCACAAGGTGAACGTATGAAATCCCAAAGTGTTGGGTGCATCGTTGTGAGAACAGAAATGAAGATGATATATTAGCCTCCTCTGAGCAGAAGAGTTGATGAGAAGCTCCAGATGACTCTCCTTTGTAATGCAGTGGGAAAGAAGATCTATTGAGTGGAAGTGCATGTGGACGAGCATAAGTGAACGTGATCCTAGTGGCTGAGCATTAGTGAAGAAATGGTTCTTTTGTGTAATGCATTGAGCCAGAGATATGGACATCCCTATGGATGTGCGCCTAGTGGATGAGCACTAGTGGGTGTATAATATCCCTTGCTATATTGTTCAAGAGTTAAACCTGCATGTAACCCTAATTGTAATGTAAATGGTATAGGTCGGCCCCACCTTAATGTGACTGGTAATTAATGTAAAGGATAACTAATCTGGTTAATATTAATTATATTGTGAGCTAGTGAGGTCGGCCTTGTTGTGCCAATAAACACTTATGTTGACTGGTTCAATCTAGTATAATTAAAGGTAAATTCCCCATTGAGGAATCATATCTTTTGTGTGAGTTTGGAAATTTCAACAAGTACATCTACTTGGGAAAAGTGCGCACCTCTCTTGGGTGCTAGTCTTCTAGGGTTTGCAAGTACCCTATTATGTGCTAGGTCTTCTTGGTGGTGAAAGTATTTCTCTTGAAGAATATAGCAAAGGATTTGATTGGGTTTTCTTCCCTTGTTGAGAAGGGTTTCCCAGGATACTTCTTGTTTTCTTGTGCATGGTGTTTCTTCTTATGATCTTGGTTGCTGCAACATTATTGGTTATGGTTAAGTTAAATGCTAAAATGGAATGAACTTCATGCTTAACCTTGTCTATTGAAAAATCAACATGGAATCAAAGCATAGGTATTGCAGAACCCATTGCACAAACAACTTTCAGCCTTCCTCTCTCTCTTCTGTAGAAACCGTAGGACCCTCCTAGGGTTCCCAGAAAATCTGTACGAACTTCTCTTCTTGAGGTTTTCAACACTTGGACGTTGGGGATAAAAATATAATAGGAGTGTACAGCCTCCTTCAGCACACCTCCAACAAGCTTCAAATCGAAATTCCAGGCATTTTGAAATTTTGGCCCTAGGGTTTCTAGGGTTTCGCTAATTTCTGCAAAAATTTTAATATTAGGGTTTCTGCAACTCATTGAAGGAGCTCTTCAACTCACCATTGTTCTCCTATCTTTCAAAGACTTATTGTTGGCAGTCATAAGTCCAACAAAACCTAAAATTGCTAGCCTAGCCTAGTCATTAGGTTTTCTATCCTAGTTCACAAAGGGTTGTGAAGAATCTAAAATTACGATGAACAAAACTATGATGGAAGATGAGCTTGATGGATCAAGCAACTTCAAGTTCCTGGAAGACAAGACTTCAAAGGAAGACATATTGTGGGTGATACAAAAGGGTGTCACTGTGACATACCTCCTTCATGAAGATGTCAGAGGATAGAGATCAGTTATGTGCCATTGGAGAAATCATATCAGCACCCTCAGGTATGCACTTGTATATATATTATTTGTATCATTGTCATGAAGGAAATTGCAAGAGGAAGGAACCTTTTTTTGAACTCATGGATCCAGAGGGATCTCAGTGCATTCATAGGAACAACACACTGGAAGTGAAGGCTCCAAGTTTGATTGTTGTAATTGTCATTCCTCTAAAGTTTACTACTTTACAAGTAGGTGTTGCAGTTGTGACAAAAATCCTTTAATTGTTTTGGATTCTAGAGATGTACTCATTATTCTCCTTTAGGAGATATTCTTGTTTTAGTTCCTCTTGTTTTCTTGTTCTAGACAAGTTAACAACAAAGGAAGATGTTTATCCTTCAGAAGGAGTCACTTGACTCAGAGGGAGTCAAAAACTATTTGAGAAAGAGGAAGAATAGAACCATCATTGAGGCAACCAATGCAATAATGCATGATCATAATCTTTCTATGATTCTATGGGCAGAAACATGCATGACACAATATATGTTCAGAACAAGAGTCTTCACTAGACTTTGAAAAACATAACTCCCGAAGAAGCCTTCACCAAAGTGAAGCCTGAGATTGAACACTTCAGGATATTTGGGTGCCCGGTGTATTTTCATGTACCCAAAGAGAAGAAGTCTAAGATAGACCCTTCAGGGAGAAAGGATACATTTATGGGATAACAATGAATCTGTGAAGACAATTCCATATCGACATCCCTAGTTAGAGACAGGTTGAGACAAGTAGAGATGTTGTCCTTGAAGAAGAGATAGACTTTCAAAGATCTAGAGAATATTAGATGGAGATTGAGAGTGAGACAATACTTTCTCCCCCTTCAACAGTTCAAAGGGAGTGTTAAGCCCTAATATTGGCTCATTACCCCTTAATTGGGGCATATTATATTAGTAATGTTATTTTATCTATGTTGGTTTTAGGCCATTAGTTGTAATTATATCTCCTAGTCTCCTATATATACCAAGGAGATATTTTCATTTTGAATCATCTTGTACTTGAACATTTAAGTGGGGTAAAAGGAGGTTGCCCCCTCGAAGAGGCTTATTATCTGAAATTATCTCTTTTTCAAGGCGTTGAGTACTTTTCCTGAGGTTTTTCTATGCTATATTGATGTTTGGTTCTTAACATATGGTATCAGAGCTCAAGGTCTTGGGGTTTCGCTGCTACATCTGAGACACCGTGGAATTTTCGATATAACTTGTTTTCTACAATGTTTCAAAAGGAACGGCTTGGAGGATATTTATGATACGGATCAAGGTACTTTGGGTTCAAAATTCAGCTCCTAATGCCTTATAGTTTTGGAGATACATCCTATACAAGATAGGGTTCTGGAATCATCCTGAAATGAGTCATTGCGGAATTTTCGCTATAAAAAAATTTCTGTACCGTTTCAGACCCTAAACTCCAGAGTCCATTTACAAAAATTAGTAAGGTATCTGTGGTAAAAAGTTCAGCTTCTGGGTCATCTTAAATTTGTATATACACCTTGTGTAAGATAGGGTATCTGACTAGTCCTATTGACTAGTCTCAAGAAGGTGTTCCAGGTAAAACAATCATAACTTCTTTCTAGAGTATCCAAATTGAGTGGGACT